>JAJEJO010000212.1:456977-518641 GCA_020662805.1 Glaucomys volans
CCCCCCCCAGCCCCCCACACCACCCCCGGGTCTCCGTCTCTGCTTGCTACGCTTCAACCAGAGAGTAGTCTGATAGGTTGAATGAATGAAAGAAGGTAGCCATTGTTATCCCCACATAACTTGTCAAAAAGATCCTGGGACTAGGGCTAGGGTTGTGGCTCAGTGGTAGAGCACTTGCCTTGCCTGTGTGAGGCACTGGGTTTGATTCTCAGCGCCGCATATAAATAAATGATTAAAATAAAAGTCCATCAACAACTAAAAAAAAAAAAAAAAAAAAAAATCTTAGAACTATGAAGGCAGACGGAGTGGGTTACAGTAACAGTTTTTCCACTTACTAACAGGAAAAAAATCCTTTGTCTAAGAGTTCAAGAAATGTTTGTTGCCCTGGATTGGACGTACAGTGCTGCAAAAAAAGAAAGTTTTTGTTTTGTTTCTTCCAGGGATTGAATCCAGGGGCGCTTAACCACTGAGCCATATCACTACAGACCCTTTTAATTTTTTTCATTTTGAGGCAGGGTCTCGCCTGGCTTAATTGCTGAGACTGACTTTGAACTTGGGATCCTCCTGCCTGCAGCCTCTCAGGTGTCCGAAGAAAGAATGTTGAACGAAAGAATGACATCTTGCAAAGACATTATATTAATTGTAAATGAGCTAATACCTGGCCCACAATCAGGGTTTGTTAGAATCACCACCGTCGCTCCTACAGTAGGGAGATCGTGAGTTCCCTGCCAGGGGTGGGGAAAGTCGGACTCTTTTCCAGCTGCCAAGGTCCCATTAGGCAACTAGAATGAAGCACGCGCGCACACACACACACACACACACACACACACACGTGATTGAACCCCGGGCGCCTTACTACTGAGCTACATCCCCAACTAGTCCTTTTTAATTTTTATTTTGAGATAGCGTCTCGCTAAATTGCTGAGGCAGACCTCGAACCTGCGATCCTCTTGCCTCAGTAGCTGGGATTATAGGCGTGCGCGCGGCGAGGGCTGCAATTTTTAAAAGGCTCGGGGCAGGGAAACTGCTGGACGATTACAAACTCTACATGGGTCTGGCTCCTTCGTGGCGACCACAGTCCCGTCACGTTGCAAGAATCTCAGCTTGTACACGTGCAAATAAAGGCCTTTGATACTTGCAGACAGTCTGACGTCCACAAGATCCCACCCCGCAGCGTACCCACCCACCCAGACAGCTGCTCTGCACGTCACGCCTCCTTCTTCAGACCTCCCACCAAAGGGTGCCCGCAGAAGACGCATGCGCACTCTTCCCTCTGCGTCTCCTCCCACCCTTCATTAGCCTTTCGCGTTTCCAGTGCTGGATCCTTTTTGTCCCCTACTGCGTGCGGTGTCACCTTCCCTGCGGAAGTGTTGGTTGTGAGGGAAGAACATGGCGGCCGCGGTGGTTGCGGCTCCTGGTGCTGCGGCTAGTCGAGCTAACAAGCGCGGTGGCGGCGGGCCAGGAGGCGGTGGCAGCGGCGGGGTAGCCAGAGCGGCAGAGGAGGAACCGCCGCCTCCCCTCCAGGCGGTTCTGGTGGCCGATAGCTTCAATCGTCGCTTCTTCCCTATCTCCAAGGACCAGCCTCGGGTGAGCGCCGGCACATGAGCAGCCAGCGGGCCGGGAGGTGATGGGGCTGGAGCAAGTTAACCTTTCGACTGTCTGTTGAAGCATGCCTTGGAAAGTCTTGTGCCCCTCGCCCCGCGCCGCCCTGAGTTTTCCTAAAAATTGGGTTGATCTGGTTAGGAGGAAGGCAGATATCTAAAACCCTATGACTGCCTGACCAAGCGAGTGACTGGCAGATGTAGGGCCCTCAGAGCGGTCCTACCCGGGTTTGGGAGAAATGAAGAGGAATAAATGTAGAAACAGCATTTGAGAGAAGCCTTCCCACTGAGATGTAATGGCCCAAGAGGAGGATGCTTTGCCTTTTAACTTTGCATTAATACAAAAGGAATAAAACCTTTCTTTGCCTCCGAAAGGGAGATAGTATGCCTAAAAAAGAGAAGGCAAGATCTCGGGCTAGTGTACTTTTTTACCTTCCAGGTTTTAATGGCAACCCCCATCTGTCAAAAGGAGGACAGAATGGTTTTAGTGGTTAATTGTCATAAGCCCTGAATTATCTAGACAATGAGAAATTGGATCGAGTTTGTCCTGGGATCAGTTTTGGGGGAACCTCACTGAGTTTTGGGGAAAATCTTGCCTAACTACCCCCCAAAAGACTAATGGCTGTTAATTTTTGATAAGTGATGTGGGTGGCTAACCCATGACTCTTAGGGTTCAAAAAAGTTTTATGGGGAAGAAGGCTTTAGCAGTGGTTAGAGTACTGGTGATGTGATTGATTTCCAGTATTATCCTTTGTCAAAAGACCCAGCAGCTCTCTGTATGATACTAGATTCCATGCTTACTATGTCCAAGTTGCAACACCTCAAGATTTTGAAGTGTTGAGAGATTGTGTTGTAAGATTTTGGAGCTTACAGCATGCTGTGAACATCACAAGTAGGCTTTGACTTAGAAAGATAAGGCAAAACTACAGTGTTTGGAAACCCTGATAGAGGAGTGAAAATTGTTTTCATGGGCTACCTAAAGGACCCATGTCAATTCAAGAAATCAATATTTTTCATATCCTGCCCTGCAGGTCCTCTTGCCCCTGGCCAATGTGGCATTAATTGACTACACTCTGGAATTCCTGACTGCCACAGGTGTACAGGAAACCTTTGTCTTTTGCTGCTGGAAGGCTGCTCAAATCAAAGAACATTTACTGTAAGGCCCTGTAACTTTGCTTTCTATGTTTCACCATTTCTGTCCGCTTTTTTTCAGGATGGATATAACTCAAGGGGAATGGAAAGGGTTAAAAAAAAAAAAAAGAAGTGTCTATTTAGATCCTATTGTGTAAGGTTTAAGGGGATTTTCTTTACTTATCATGAGGTGAGCAGCTAAACCTCTGTATCTGTCCATTTTGAGGTTCCTGTGACAAAGATAACAGTAACACTTGGACCAAGGAGTTCCTGTAGTTCTAGCTACTGAGGAGCCTGAGACAGGAGGATTACTTAAGCTCAGGAGCTCAAGGCTCTCCTGAGCAACATAGTGAGATGCCATCTCAAAAAAGAAAAAAATAAAGAAAAAAAAAAAAAGAGTGATGCTTAGACTTGGGTGTTTGTGAATCTAACTTATAAAGTTTGGTCCCAGTGGGTTTTGTTTTTTATTTAATAGCTCCAATACATAAATTATTCAAATAACATCTTTTTTTTTTCCATCGAGTGTCCAAATATCATCTGTTTTTGATCCTCAAAGACAAGAATGAGCTCTCCTTCATCTTTGTATCCCTACTGCCTAGCTTAGTGCTGGGCATATAGTAAGCTCTTAATATGTTCATTGAGCTGGTTGTGATGACACCCACCTGTAATCATACCTACCTGGAATCTTCTTGGAAAAGAGTGACTCTTAGAATTTATGGAAGCTTGGGAAATAAAGATTAGGGTATTAGCATGGTCACCATCAGACAGTTCCTAAATGTTGTATGGACTTCAGAGGGGTAAAGGTGACATGACAAGTATGTTTCCACAGTACTTTTATACCCTAGGTTTCGATAGTATTTTAAGTTCAAATCCATGTTTGGGGCAGAGTTCAAGGTATAGAGAGGAAATAACTATGTTTCTCTAACCCATAAAACAAAACTGGTGGCACAGGATGCTGAAAGCATTAATTAAAGTACATAAATCTCTTTGAAGTTGTGGACGCCAGCAGAAACCCAAAACAGACATAGAGAAGGAGGGTGAATGTTTAATTAAGGAAGGGGTAGGGAAGGTCCATGTGATGTTTGTGCTTGATTTACTCATTCCCCTTACCCCCTTCCTGTAGGAAATCCAAGTGGTGCCGCCCCACATCCCTCAATGTGGTTCGAATAATTACATCAGAGCTATATCGATCATTGGGAGATGTCCTGCGTGACGTTGATGCCAAGGCCTTGGTGCGCTCTGACTTCCTTCTTGTGTATGGAGATGTCATCTCAAACATCAATATTACCAGAGCTCTGGAGGAACATAGGTCGGGATGGGAAAGTGGCAGGGACGAGGGTTAGGGGTAACAGAGCCCTTGGATTGCTCTTTTGCAGCTCTCTCCCTCCTATCCTTTATAGGTTGAGGCGGAAACTAGAAAAAAATGTATCTGTGATGACAATGATCTTCAAGGAATCTTCCCCCAGCCACCCGACTCGTTGCCATGAGGACAATGTGGTGGTGGCTATGGATAGTGCCACCAACCGAGTTCTGCATTTCCAGAAGACCCAGGGCCTCCGGCGTTTTTCATTTCCTCTGGTGTGTGGGTATCTGGGGTCCCCAAGATGGGAAAGTGACTGGCTTCAGTAGGAGAAACAGGTTAAAGTTCATATAACTTCTCCCCTCAGAGCCTGTTCCAGGGCAGTGGAGATGGAGTAGAGATTCGATATGATTTACTGGATTGTCATATCAGCATCTGCTCTCCTCAGGTGAGCTGTCAGGGCCAGAGTTACACATCTGAAGAGTAGAACTCAGCGTCTTTTCCCCTCAGAGGGACAGGATTTTTTCTCCTTTTTCACATATTTTGTAAAGCAGAAAGGTGATGTCATCCTGTCCCCAGTGTATTGGGAACCTCTTTGGAGCTCTTTGGTTCATGTCCAGAATGGGTTTATTAGGTCTCTGGTGGCTTGTCTTTGCTTCCAGAGCCTACCCTGTTTCCTCCACAGGTGGCTCAACTCTTCACAGACAATTTTGACTATCAAACTCGAGATGATTTTGTGCGAGGCCTATTAGTGAATGAAGAGGTAAGAAAAGTCTTCCAAACGTCTTTAGGAGGGTAGGAGAGAGCTTGGATTTTATCCCACTTTGGTAACTTTTGGTCCTCTTTTGTGTTTTATTGAGCCTTAGGGGCAAGGCAAATAGCTGGGAGGCTGGGGAAAACAGACCACAAAGAAAACTCTCAGGCCATTTGGCTGTTACAGAGAGGCAGGGGAAACTGAGGAGACTTAGGAAGGTGTTATACTTAGGGATGTTCTTCTGTCTTGTTTGCTTGGCTGACCTCACCTTCCTTCTCCTCATTTAGATCCTAGGGAACCAGATCCACATGCATGTAACAACTAGAGAATATGGTGCCCGGGTCTCTAACCTACACATGTACTCAGCTGTCTGTGCTGATGTCATCCGACGATGGGTCTATCCTCTTACTCCAGAAGCCAACTTCACTGATAGCACCACACACAGCTGCACTCATTCCCGACACAACATCTACCGAGGGCCTGAGGTCAGCCTGGGCCATGGCAGCATCCTGGAGGAAAATGTGCTTCTGGGCTCTGGCACTGTCATTGGCAGCAATTGCTCTATCACCAACAGTGTCATTGGCCCCGACTGCCACATTGGTGAGCACAGGTGGGGAATCAAACCAACCATCCTAGGAGCAGGAACCTAGGGTGTTTTCAGAAGCAAGGATTAGTCCTTGGGAACAAAGAACTAGAGTGGCTACCTTAAGAAAAAGGATTTGAAAACTGATACCTTTAACTGTAGCCTATGAGCCTATTATTGGATGACTCTTCACATTCCGGGGCACCCTATAGTCACATTCAGGACCAAGTGGATAATTAACATGCAGTAATAATCTCTGTTTAGTGTATTACTGTTTATATATCTGAGCTTATTCAATCCTCACAAAAACCTTGAGGTAGCTATTATTTACCCTAATTTACAAACAGGCGCTAAGAGGTTGTCTCACCCAAGGTCATAGCTAATAAAAGGTAGCACTATGACTTGGATTCTGGGTATTCTGGTTGTAAATCCAGTGTTCTTTTTAACTCCCCCATAAACTGATTAACATTTTGGTAACTCATTGTGGCTGTAGGAAAGTGATGCTTCTAAATGATACTGCCCCTTTAAAAGAACAAAGTAAGATTCAAATTCTAAAATGTATAAGAAGAGGCAGACTGATTCTGTTTGTAGAGATGGATGTGATTCTAATAAGTGTCTTGAGTTTGTCCCCAAAAATCCTGTAGGTTTTCAAGTTCTTAAGCTCTGTATAGTCTTTTTTTTTTTTTTAATTCATTTAATTTTGATTCATTGAACACAAATGGAGTACAGCTATTGTTTCTCTGGTATAGTCTTTAATGGTTGTGAACTTGTTAGAGAATGGTCAGGTAGAGCAAAGTTCTATTCTCAGGGTTGAGCCTAGAGAGTGTGACTGGCTGTTTCTCTTGCGTTTGTATGAGATATTAGAATTATATGGGAACTGGGCTAGTGTCAGTAAGCCTTGTCCTCCATGAAAGGCTCTGGTTTAGAGGTGGAGCCCTGAGTAACCAGGAGCCCTTCCCATCCTGAGCCAGGTGATAACGTGGTACTGGACCAGGCCTACCTATGGCAGGGTGTTCGAGTAGCTGATGGAGCACAGATACACCAGTCTCTGCTCTGTGACAAGGCTGAGGTCAAGGAACGAGTCATACTGAAGCCACGTTGTGTCCTCACTTCCCAGGTGAGACCTGCTCCATACTATACACTAGCCCTGAACTGAGTGGTTATAACACCAAGCCAAAAGAGACCTTACTTCCACCAATAATTCAGCCTGAATTGAGAGTCCAAATCCACTGGCTTCCTTTACCTTCCACTTGGCTTAGTTTAAAAAATAAATAAAAATAAAAAGGTCACTCTTGCGGGTGCGGTGGTGCTCACCTGTAATCCTAGTGACTCGGGAGGCTGAGGCAGGAGGATCGCAAGTTCAAAGCCAACCTCAGCAACTTAGCAAGGCCCTAAGCAACTCAGTGAGACCCTGTCTCTAAATAAAATACAAAATAGGGCTGGGGATGTGGCTCAGTGGCCGAGTGCCCCTGAGTTCAATCCCCGGTTCCCAAAAAAAAAAAAAAAAAAAAAAATTACTTAGTCAAAAAGGTCACTCTTACCTCAACACTTTGAAGGATACTCCTTTCTTCTCCCCTAGGTGGTAGTGGGCCCAGATATCACACTACCGGAGGGCTCGGTGATCTCTTTGCACCCTCCAGATGCAGAAGACGATGAGGATGATGGCCAGTTCAGTGATGATTCTGGGGCTGACCAAGAAAAGGAGAAAGTGAAGCTGAAAGGTATGGGGCATCGAGGCATCTCTCTGTCCTGAAGAAAAGCCACTGTTTCCTTCTGGAAGGATGATGCTTCTGCTGAGCCTTCTCTAAAGATCAATGCCTTTTCCAGGTTACAATCCAGCAGAAGTAGGAGCTGCAGGCCAGGGCTACCTCTGGAAAGCTGCAGACATGAACGTGGAGGAAGAGGAGGAACTGAGGCAGAATCTGTGGGGTAAACAAGGCCTTACACCTGCCTTCCTCCCTTCTAAGTCAATATTTTGAAAGATAATAACGACTTCAGAGTTCACATTACTTGTTCATTCCTCTCTTCATGCTGATAGGGGAGATATATTGCTCTCTGACAGTGGCTTTTGTTTTTCTTTTCTTTCACCTTTTCTGGGTTCTAAGGACTGAAGATCAACATGGAAGAAGAGAGTGAAACTGAAAGTGAGCGAAGTATGGATTCTGAGGAGCTGGACAGTCGAGCCGGCTCCCCTCAGTTGGATGATATCAAAGGTGAGTGACCAGGGGAGCAGAGGCCTGGACAAAGGGGAAAAATCCTTTTTATTCTTTACCTGCATCAACTAGCTTAATGCTCATGTTCCTCCCAGAACAGTTTGGTATAAAATCAAGACTAAGAGACTTAAAGCAAAGCACTGGAATGATGTTGGCCTGTGAACTTTTTCTTTGTAGTATTCCAGAATGAAGTCCTGGGAACATTACAACGAGGCAAAGAAGAGAACATTTCTTGTGACAATCTAGTCCTGGAGATCAACTCTCTCAAGTAAGAGGAGCCCCTCCCTGTTCTTTTCTACACTGGGAAATTCAAGGCAGGTAGAGCTTCTCTCCCAAGTGTTTTTTTCCCAAATAGGAACCTGTTCCCTCAGTGTCCCAAGCAAAAAAGGATGGTAGTATTTGGAACAAAGAAACCATTAAGTTTTATCTTCAGTATATACCTTCCCTTCAATGTTCTGACTTCCTCTCCTCTAGTGTGCTGTCCTACAGCATGCTGAAAGGGCCAGTGAAGGCCCTGTTGTCACACCAGTCTCCCAACAGATATGCCTACAACATAAGCCTGAAGGAGGTGATGGAGGTGTTGAGCCACGTGGTCCTGGAGCTCCCCCTACAGCAAATGGATTCCCCACTTGACCCAAACCGATACTGTGCCCTGCTGCTTCCTGTGAGCAAAGATTGGGGCTGGGAATGGGGATTGGGTGGAGGCACTTATTCTTATTGTGTTTGACTTTAAAGGAAGTCAGGAATAGATGGTCTTGTGGGGTGTGTGCTACTTCTGGCACCTTTCTTTTTCCTTGCCTTTGGAAAGTGGTTGGGTTCTACAGCAGCCTTGGCTATCTCAAGTAATCAGGTTGGATTTAATACTGGTCTTTGAGGACTCAAATCATATTAGGCCCCAGGACTCAAATCATATTAGGCCCCCAAAGGGATACTTAGAAATAGACCTGGAAGCCAGCATAATGGTGCATGCCTGAAGTCCCAGGTACTTAGGAAGCTGAGGAAGGAGGATCACTTGAGCCCAGAAGTTTGAAGCAAGCCTGAGCAACATCGCAAGACCCCATCTCAGAAAACAAACAAACAAAAATCAATGACCAAAAAACAAAAGAAAAAAAAAAGACCTGAACTTTCAGGTCTATGAAAGTTATGAAAGCTATGAACTTTCAGTCTATGAAAATTATTTTATCAGAACAAATCAACCTGTAGGCTGGGAATAGGTATTTTGAGGCCACCTTTAGTACCTGACCCCCTTTCACCTTCCCTGGGAAATCTATTCTTTTCCCTGACTGACTGCCAGCAACTCCCAAGTTTTTCTGACATACATTCACAGGACCTCTATTATCTCCCTTTTGCCCTCTTGTGTCATAAAAAACCCACATATCAATAATGATTGTCATTGCTATTGAGGTATAGTGCACTCTCAGAAATGTATTGTAGTTCCCTTCTTTCTTTCATAGCTGCTCAAGGCTTGGAGCCCTGTTTTTAGGAACTACATAAAGCGCGCAGCTGACCATTTGGAAGTGTTGGCAGCCATCGAGGACTTCTTCCTGGAGCATGAAGCTCTTGGTACTTCTATGGCCAAGGTGAATACCACCTAGAGCCCCATGCTTCTGTATCTGCAATGAAAGGGGCCTCAGTGACCAAGATGGAGTTTGTTTTACAGCACCATCTGTTCCTAGTATCTTGCTCATTGCTAGATCAGTGCAGCTTAAAGACAAGCTACTTCAAATAAGGCAACCATTGGGGGATTAGCCTGGGAATGTGCAGAGCACTGTCCAGCAATAGTTCCAGAAGTTATGCCTGCCCCAGCATCAGAGTGAATAGTTCACTCTTGTCTGTTTAAAGGAAGCTACTTAGTGTGTGGAATGTAGAGCTGCTAAGGTTATACCTCTCCCTCTGTTATCCATTTTATTTTACTGGACTCTGCAAAACCCCTGAGATCCCTTTTGCTGGCCTTCTGCAGGTACTGATGGCTTTCTACCAGCTGGAGATTCTGGCTGAGGAAACAATCCTGACCTGGTTCAGCAAAAGGGACATAACTGACAAGGGCCGGCAGTTGCGCAAGAATCAGCAGGTAAGTCAGGCTTCCCTCCTCTGGCCAAGGTGGTGGTTCCCAGGTCTTTGGCCTTAGTGTCCAGGGACTCTGCCTGTTAGAGTTGTTTTACCCACCAAGGGAAGTGAGAGGGCGCAGGCTCTCTCCTAGTAGCTCTTCCTTCTGCTTCCTTACAGCTGCAGAGGTTTATCCAGTGGCTAAAAGAGGCAGAAGAGGAGTCATCTGAAGATGACTGAAGTCACACTGCCAGCTCCTGTAGTGTGGTGGATTGCCCTCCTGACTCCTGGATCAGGACAAGTGAGGAGCTACCTCAGAAGGATGAGTGGCCAACCTCCAGGCTGAGACTTAAAGGAGCAGAAGCTGAACACAGTGTTCTTCCCATCGCCAGCAACCATGTGCCTCGCATCCTGATTGGGGAGTTGGGATGAGGGAAGTTGGGCTGAAACAGACTCTGCCTAGAGAGGATCAAGGCAGGCCCTACAGTTGGAGGAAGGCCAGAGGAACAGCTTTGTGCTCTGGCTTTCCCTCAGGGAACAGCAGGGAGCAGCTGGTCCTTTCTGCTGCTTGTATTTGTTACTATTAAAAAAGAAAGAGGTGTATTTGTTTTCTCTCCAGCTCCGACCAATCAGCCATTAAAGTTTACATGACCAGAGTTCTGAAACTCTGACAGCCTTTCCCTAACACCTAGGGGAAGGGAGAAGAGGGGTGTTGTGGCCACTAGGTGGTACTGTGTCTTACTAATTAACTATTCCTGTGGCTCATGGGTAGTAGAGGACTGAACTTTTCCCGCTTCTGTGGACCAGTCTGTGGTTCTGGAGTGGGATGCCTGAGTTAATTTCCTTAGCCAGTTCTGGTCCATAGTAAGCCAGGCATTTGTGAAGCCCATTTCCTCTTGCCAGTCTCTCTCACATGCCTTTTCCATTTGACCCAGTACTAGTTTTATCAGAGAAGCTGGACCACTCTTTGCCTTAAAAATAAGAAAATCTGCTCAGGTAAAGTTAAGAACTTGAACCTCATAATCCAGAGCTCTTTCTGCTTCAGTGTCTTGTCTTAGGGATAGGGAAACTCCTCCAGAAGCAAATAAAACCCAAACCCAGTAATGAACATCCTAAGAATGCAGGAAATGTGCTTTCCTGCGAAATGTACTTTTCCTTATTACTGAGACACTTTAAAGTGTGACAGGCATTTACTAAATATTCTTTATGTGTTATGTCATTTAACCTTGATGTCAGCCCTGTGAAGTAGATCTTGTCCCCATTTTCAGATGGGGTGCCCATAACTCAGAGATCCCATTACTTGTCATTGATAGAGCCAGGATTTGCTTGAACCCTAGAGCTGAATTTGTCAAATTGCTATATTTTCTTAACCTTGGCAGTGAGACATGCCCTCTGTCTCCTTTATGGGGTGTTTGTTTCTTGTTTGTTTTGTGGTGCTAGGGATTGAACCCAGGGACTTGTGCATGGTAGGCAAGCACTCTCCAGCCCTTTTTATTTTGAGACAGGGCTTTACTAAGTTGTCCAGACTGACTTTGAACTTGTGATCCTTCTGCTACAGTCTCCTGAATGGCTAGGATTACAGGTGTGAGCCACCATGCCCAGTTCCTTTGTGACCTCTTTGTTGCCTTCATATAGAGTGAGTTAGTAATTTCCTCTATTGATACTTATTGTGGCAAATGTCACTGGTAACAAGGGATTCTCTGGGCATGGCTGTCAGACAAAATGGGTGCCTTTCTTCATTTCAGTGAAGTGGAAAGGAATAAGCTGAGGAAGAGGATACTGAATTCTCCTTGGGGTAAAGATATTTCCAAAGAGGAAAAAATAGGCTGTCTAAGGGTTTACTTAATTTTTTTTTTATTCAGTAAATCTCTGTTTCAGTCTTTTTTTTTTTTTTTTTTTTTTTTTTTTAAGAACCAGGGATTGAACTCAGGGACACTTGGCCACTGAGCCACATCCCCAGCCCTATTTTGTATTTTATTTAGAGACAGGGTCTCACTGAGTTGCTTAGGGCCTCACTAAGTTGCTGAGGCTGGCTTTGAACTCGCAGTCCTCCTGACTCAGCCTCCCAAGTCACTTGGATTACAGGCGTGCGCCACCACGCCCGGCCTGTTTCAGTCTTATCAGGTATAGGATCAGTACCTAGAGAGCATGTGAAGGTTATGACCTGGACCTAATAAGACAGTTACAGGTACCAGATTGATGATGGAAATCAGAAGTGACCTATAGAACTTTTTGGAAAAGAGAGATGCCTCCTAATTGGGATACTTACGGAAGACTACCAAATTGTGATGCTGAGATTGGCCTAACAAATAGAAAAGATTAGAAGGATACATGCAAAGTAAAACAAAGGATTTCCAATTAAATATGGAAATACATGACCTCTTCTGCCTCCTCCAAAAATCTCATTCAAATGCTAGTAAAGGAATTATTTTTCCAGGCACAGTGACACATGCCTGTAATCCCAGCTTCTCAGGAGGCTGAAACAGGAGGATCACAAGTTCAAGGCCAGCTTAGGCAAACTTGGTGAGGCTGTCTAAAACAATATAAAGAGCTGGGGATGTAACTCTGGTTAAATTTCCTGGGTTCAACTGCAATACTGAAAAAAAAGGCATTTTGGCCAGGTACCGTGATGCAGACCTATCATCTCAGCATTTCAGAAGGCTGAGGCAGGAGGATTACAAGTTCAAAGCCAGCCTCAGCAATTTAGCAAGGCATTAAGCAACTCACTGAGACCTTGTCTCTAAATAAAATACAAAAAAGGGCTGGGGATATGGCTCAGTTGTTAAATGCCCCTGAGTTCAATCCCCAGTACCCCCTCCATCCCCCAAAAAACAAGGCACTTGATTCAATGATATGAAAAACAGAAGGTGACAATGAAATGAGAAACATTTTGGAAAGTGAAAGCATGAAATTAACTTAGCAGAACACAATGAGTTTGATCTACCTGCTAGAATGTTAAGAAGCAAGCCAGTGTGCCCTTCAGGCCCTCAGAGGAAAGTAGGGATTGGGGTTGAGAGTTGGAGGTGTGAAGGGAAGTCAGTATAAGAAAAATTTAACCCTATCCCCACCTCATTGGATTCAGCCAGGTGATTACCCTCGCTTCTCTACAAGAAATGAGATATTCAGCTTCTGGAGAAACGGTGGGAAGGAAATCATTAGAGAAATACCTAAGAAGATCATGAATTTCTAAGTGAACAGGGCCCCTGAGTGCCCAGTATAATGAAGAGTCTTGTGAAATTTCAAGACACTGGAGAGAATTCTTAGAGCCTTTAACTCAGTAGTAGGCATGGTGGGGGTGGGATGAGTTATTAGGTCAAACATGAAGAAGAAAAAAGTATGAATACTGACTCTTGTTGTTTCCTTGACCAAAAAAATCCCTCCCCCACTTTATCAAAACCCTACACTGAAACCCATCAGTTAATAGGTCATGTATGTAGAGCTTCCAGTCAGGTTTTCAGTATCTCGCTCTTAAATGTGAATAGAAGCCAAGGTCCATCAAATATTTGAGGAAGCTTCCCAAATGAAAGAGACCAAAAAAAGCAAATAGAAAGCTGAAACCAAGAAAACAATGGCAAAGTTGGATACTTTTTGAAACTTCAGAGAGGGAAAAGCTACAATTACACAATTATAAAAACTCAAAGAAGATACTGTATCTACGAAGGAAGTACTGTAAAAAGGAAGAACTAGAGAATAAGAGTTCTTAGAACTTAAAAATACATTAAATCCTGTTGAGAATTGGAGAACTGCAGAACCAAATTGGAGAGAAATATTTCATTGTATTTCCATCCTTAGGTATGTTTGAATTTCAAATTGTGAATATTTTATCTATCCAATAAAAACAAATGTTTAAGAACATATTAATATATTGGATAAGTAAAACCCAATATATTGGATGGTTAATGTTTAGAAGGGTTGTAAATAATGTTAAGAAAATTTTGCAAAAAGATAGAATCATTTAAAAGTGAAATGGTAATAAAGGAAAAAAGATTAAGAAAATGATCAATCCAGGTCCAACATCTAATAGGAGTTACAGAAAGAAAATAGGAAAAATGGTAGTGATGTTATTAATTCAAGAAATTATTGAATTTCTAGATAGAATCCTTCAAATACCTAGCACGGTGAATGAGAAAAGATCTTTACTACATCAGGCACAGTGATGTACCTGCAGTCCCAGCTATTCAGGAGGCTGAGTCATGAGCATCACTTGAGCCAAGGAATTCAAGGCCCATGTGGGCAAGCTATCAAGACCCCAAATCAAAACAAGATCTTCACCAAAGCATAACAATGAAATTGCAGAACCCCAGAGATAAAGGAACTTCCTAAAGGTTTCCAGAGACAATAAAAAACAAGAATTAAAAGGCCTGAGGAAAATATCAGTACTGAAACTAGAAGACAGAATACAATAGGTCAAAATAGAGTTTTGCCTTCAAAATTCTGCAGGAAGACTATTTTCAATTTAATCATTTTTGGATATGTAAGTTCTCAAAAGTTTTCTATTTACCATGCTTCCTTTCAAAGGAAGCTATCAGAGGATATGCTTTACTGAAATGAAGGAGTAAAGCATCCAGGAAACAGGAGTCCAACACAAGAGGTAAAGAGAATTGTGAGGATGCAGAGAAGTCCAGGGATGGCAGCTGTGTACAGGTAGAGACAGCCAGCAGTACAGGCCAGAGCAAAGGAAAGAAAGGCTTGGAGGTGGGGGGATGGAATTGATGAAGCCTAATAGTGTGACTGAGCAAACGAATGTGTATTGAGAAACAGATTATGTGGGAAGAATTAGTGATAGGTACAATATATAAAAAGCAAAGTCATTTAGGGGAAAAAAAAAAAAAGCAAATGAAAAGGCAAAACAATGATTAGTACCAGGAAAAACAAAGAGTCAAAGGAAACAAAATCATGTGACACACAGCTTAGCAGTGTACTCATAGTCCCATTGTCATTCAATACCAAGTACTATATCATTGAACCAAAAAGTGCGATTTCAGCATTTTAAGAGGCTAAAAGGAGGTGAACAAGAGATCATCAACAATCAAAACTGGAAATTAATAGGTATTGCCTAGAATGCATAAATCAAGTTATGCATTAAAATGTAGGTTGAGGAGGAAAATTAAAGAAAAGACTACTGCTTTGTTAAAAGAATACTATTTGGTTATGCATACATGTTACTTTGATTAAAAAATTAAAATTTAATAAAAGTAAAGGGAAAGAAATTAAAATAGTCTGTTCAGGTCTGTACAGCAGCAAGCAAGAAGATTCATTTGCCTGGAGTCAAAAGTTTGACCAGGGGCCTGGGGTTGTGTCTCAGTGGAAGAGTGCTTGCCTAGCATGTGTGAAGCACTGGGTTTGATTCTCAGCACCACATATAAATAAATAAAATAAAGGTCCATTGATAACTAAAAAAAAATATTTAAAAAAAATTTGGCCAGGATATGAGACAAAAGACTAAAAGGTAGGTGGAACTTAGGTTATGAAGGACCTTGATATCATGCTGAGGACATTTGAAAGGCATCTGGGGAAAGTTAAAGAGGTTTCTGAGCAGAAAAGTTATCTGAAAGAGGTACTTTAAGCAAATTCGGCCACTACGTACAGAAAGGAGTGGGTGGAGCCCACACTAGTTACTGGAAAATTCCCTATGTGACCTGTCCTGTGTCTACCTTTCTAGCGTGGTACAACTGTCCCTTCAATCACAATGGCCACCTTGTTCCTCACATGTGGCAAGCTTATTCCTTTTTTGAGCCTTTACACTTAACTGTGCCCTCTGACTGGAATACTCTTCCCCCAGATCTCATAGCTTCGTTCTGATTATTAGCTCAGATGGAAGAGGTCTTCTCTGGCCACCCAGAATCCTCTTTCTCCTGTCACTATCCCATCACTTCGTTTTATCTTCTTCATAGCATCTGTAACAAGCCTATGTGCTTCAGTGAAGTGAAGGCCCGGAGGGCAGACTTGTCTTTCTTGCTACCGCCTTCACATGCAGCATGCTTTGCAGTGTAATAGGCACTCAATAGTTATTTAATGAATTAAAAGCTAAGGGATGAGGGCATCTGTTAGGAACCGATTATAACTAGTTCTGTCTTCAGACTTAAGTCCCAATCATGCATGCATCCACTCATTTTTCACACAATCCATTTATTAAACCACCACTTTGCACCTAGGCATTGAGGTTAGAAGGATAAATTAGAACTTGATCCTGTCCTGTTCTCAAGGAACTCAGTTAAGTAACCTCAATGATAGCAGCTGTGCTTCCCAGCAGATCCTAAAGGGTCTTGTTGAGGCCACTCTCCTCCAGATATCCAGTCAGATCTTCAGATTCACCCTCCTCCTCCAGACCATGTCTGGGGACCAAAGCGATCCTTGCATTCCACCCCTCGAGGGCGGCAGAGGAGCCACCAATCCCCCTTGGGTCTAGAATGAGGACCTTGAAGGGTCCGGGAACAGGGTCACCTGGCAAAGACCTTCCCTTCCATCTTTGAGGGCCTGGGACCAGAGCTCCAGAGGCAAGCGCCGCCGCCCGGAGGGTGGGCGGGGAGTGGACTGGCCCGGCCCAGGCCCGGCCATCAGCGGCGAGGCCAGCGCGGCTCCGCGGCGGCCGGAGGCGGGGCCGCGCCGGGGCGGGGCGGCGCCGGGGCCGGGGGAGGGGAGCGGGCCGGGCCGCAGCCCAGAGCCGGGAGGGCCGCGGCCACCGGAAGAATCGCTGTGGCCAGCGAAGCCGGGAGAGTGGGGAGCGGAAGCAGCGGCGGCAGGCGGCGCTGGGACCCGGGAGCGGCCGGAGAACAAGGGAGCTGGCGCCGCGGCCCGCCGCGGAGCGGGGCTGAGCCGCTGGGCCGCGCAGAGCGCCGCCGCCGCCGAGAGGCCCGGCCCGGCCGCCCCAGCAGGCCGCGCGCGGGCCGCCCGGCCGGAGGCCGGAGCCATGGGCGAGACCAAGATCATCTACCACCTGGACGGGCAGGAGACGCCGTACCTGGTGAAGCTCCCCCTGCCCGCCGAGCGCGTCACCTTGGCGGACTTTAAGGGCGTTCTGCAGCGACCCAGCTACAAGTTCTTCTTCAAGTCTATGGACGACGATTTCGGGTGAGGACGGCCCCTTGCCCGGCCTCCGGGGAGTCCCGGCGCTCGGCTTCCAGGGGCCGACGCGGCCAGTTTGGACTCCCTGGATACATTGACTTCTATCCCCACTCGCTGCAAGGGGGCGACTCGACCCAGCTGAGCTGTGTTTTGCTTTTGAGGGTTAGAGTTCCAGTCCTTTAAGGGACTCCCAGTTCCTCGCCTCCCCAGAGACCAGTGGCCCACATAGACACACCCCCACCTCCACCCAATTCCAAAGCGGAGTCTCCAACCCTCCGCCTTCCAGGGAGCTTCCTTTTTACCATATATTTGGGGTGTTTGGCCCCGGCCTGCCTTCCCAGTCTTTTCAGCTCCACAACTCAGCCATATTTGGAGTATCCTGCATCTAAGAGCTATGCTGTGGGACTTTGAACTGGGGAAAGGGGGAGTTGGGGGTGCGCCACCAGGCTGGAAGATAGAGCCTGCAGACCTCATATTTACTTAGCTGTCCCCCCTTGCCTGTGGGGGCTGATGGGGATGATGTGGGCTGAGCAGAAAGCCTGACATCCCCCCGCCCCGCCCGCCCCCCCCCGCAGAAGGAATCCTCACTAATCCAGGTGCTGATCTCACCTCTCAATTTTTCCTCCAGATGGTGGCTCAGTGGGAGACATTGGAAAGGGCCTTAGAGTCTGGGTGGGAGGGCCAGGAAGAGCCTCTTGGCATTCTCCATGTTCTCCTCGCTGGTGGGGGTCTTCCCCTCTGCCCAGTTACAGGGCTTTGGACCGGCAGAGTTTGGAAGCAGAGACTGCCCCTTTAAGAGGGGTTGGAATGTTACAGCCTGAAGGTTCTGTAGCAGCTGGCCTGGGAGGGGGAGCCTGGCCAATCCCCCCCACCAACTCTCAGGGGACTGGGGGAGGGGGAGGCCCCCACACTAGCCTGCTCCACACTAACTGGGCGCTGGGCCTGGAGGCCGCTGGGAAGGCCTTCTTGGTCCTCCAGGCCTGAAGACTGCCTCTCCAGTCCTAGCCTGAGGCCTGATTGCTCTTTGCAGCTGAGTAAGCCCCAGAGCTGAGTAAGGAGAGATATTCTCCCCAGCGTTCCTCAGTCTGGCTTCTCTCCTAAGACCCAGGTCCTCCTAGCCCCAGGGAGCAAAGCACCTTCTATCTGCTGCCTGGCATGTTTGTTGTCACTTTCTGTCCTGGAAGTCAGAATTGAATGAGCCCATGAAATCGTGTGTATGAAAGTGCTTTGTACAGTGGGGAGTATACTGTGTAGGTTCTTTCTATTCTTGATTCTGTTGTTCTTCCAACCCCGGAATGGGGACTCCTAGTGTAGTGATGATTGTCTGGCTTCAGTCTGAGACAGACATGCCTGATTGGAAGATTGTAAAGAGAATCAGTCTGGAAGCCGGGGAGAAGGAGGGAGGTGGGTGCCTCAGCTTGGTAGGAAAAAAAAAAAAAAAAAGGATTAGAAAGAACTGATACTGCCTTAGGGTATGCAATGGGGGAAAGTCATCTAGAGTCCTTATGGGCTAATGCCTTGAAGAAAACTGAAATAGGTCTGTATCTCCAGCCCCCATCTTGCTCCTGCCTCCTAAGCAGACCTCTCTGGACTGCCTTCCACTCTTCCAAGGCTGCTGTTAAGCCTGGCCTAGCTACAGTTATTAGAGGGCGCCAATTACATCCTCTAACAGTTAATTTAATATTTTTCTTTAAATTTACTATTAATCATCTCATTTTTTTTCCTAAGCTTGACCCAACTAATAATACAAAATCAACCACAGCTCTGATTTTCTATGTCTTTCCAAAATTTGTTACAAATATTGAACTAAGCAATGTTTATCATGTACCACCTGAAACTATCTTGCATGCATCAATGATACTTGAAGCAACCCTTGCAAGATATTAGAGTTGACTGTTCCAACAGAGTTGGGAATAATACTAAAAATGAAGTGGAGAAGCTAGGCATTGTGGTGCATGCCTCTGATCCCAGCAACTGGCTGAGGCAGGATGATCTCAAGTTTGAGGCCAGCCCATCGCAAAAGAAAAAGAACTAGAGATGTAGCTCAGTGGTAGAAAAATAGAGGATATTGATGGACTAAATGTTTTTAGCCACAGAAGAGCAAATGAATAGGAGACCTGGTAGAGCTATCTGGTCACAAAAAACTAGCCAAGGAGTGTATATACAGTATGTTTATTTTACAAATTCTTTTTATGGTGCTTACAGTGTGCCAGACACTCATCTAAATGCTTTGCAAATCTTTACTCACAGAATCTTCACGATAGCCCTATGAAATAAATGGTACAAGTCCCACTTTACAAGTGAGGAAATTAGAGCACAGAAAGCTTAAGTAATTTGCCCAAGGTCACACAGCTAGTAAGTGACAGAGCTTGGCTGACATCAGTTATCTGGCTTCATAGTCTAAAACCTTAGTCACAGAGTTGTAGGTGTGATTGTTATCACCATTTTACAGATGCTTCTTTTCTGGGAGATGGTAAGCTTGGAAAACTGGGGAGGTGATAGGACTGCCACTTATTGAGCCCACACTATGGACCCCTGCTGACAAGAGGGAAAGAACATTAGAAGAGAAAGGCTGCTGTCCCACCAACAGCGTCTCCCCTCCAAGCTTACCCTCTGAGGTTGGGATGTGAGGTCTGAGGACCACCCCCACCCAAGTCCCAGCTGGCCTCCACAAGTGTTTGTCAAACCCAGGGCAGACCCAGCCCTCTTAAATGGAGTAATGGAGGAAGGATAAACATTTCAGCACTAAGGAGATGGTAGATGAAGAATGGGGTCCCCACTGCTAATCTGACCTTGTGCTGTGGGAGGGGGCAACATAGCAACTGTGTTGCTTCTTCTCCATATCACACACTGCCCTGCCTCAGGGCCTTCTACCTGGGGCACTCTTCCCCTGTCTCTTCCAGATTCAAATCCCTCATCCTTACATCCCTACACAGTTCCTGGCCCAGCCCTGACATCTAACACTCAGCAGGTGTCTATCCAACAAATGAACACACCTGTTGCTTTCCGGCTCTAACTCCTCCCTTCTTGCAGCACCTTACGTAATCTACCCACTGGACTATATAACCCCACAGAGTATAAGGCAGAATCCAGGCCTGATGCTTCATGACGTCCCTGTAGTGGCACAGGACCTAAAGCCCACTGGGCTCTTGACAAAGCTTGTGTGTGTGTGGTACTAGGCATGGAACCCAGGGGTGCTCTACCACTGAGCTACATCCCCATCCCTTTTTAATTTTTTGTTTTGAGATAGGGACTTATATTGCCAAGCCTGGGCCTGGACTTGCAATTCTCCTGCCTCAGCCTTCTGAGTAGCTGGGACTATAGGCAAGCACCACCATATCTTGCTCAGCAAAAGCTTGTTAATAGGATGAATGATGAACGATGAGCAGATTTATTTGGTCCCTGCATTTAGAAACTTACATGTAGTTAGAAAGAGAGTGTGGATCCCACCAAAAGTTGGTAGAATTAGTAACTAGTTTTATTATATGCCTGACTATGTCAGGCATTTCAAAATCCCACTTACCAGGACAAGGCAAAGCCTTGGAAAAGTTAAGAGACTACTCTAGGATGGGAGGGCTAATAATGGGAAGGAATTTGAATGTATATTTGTCCATGGGGGAGATGGGAGGTGGGTGTTAAAGAAAGACTGTGGCAGGGGCGGTATGTGGAACCCTGAGCCATTCAGCTCTGTGGTGGAAGAGTACAGGCTTCTGAGGTCCCCAAGGCTGCTGAAGATCAGCTGATCTTTGTGAGTCAGCAGAGTCTTGGCGACCTGTCGGTGACCCCCAGAAAGAGAGGAAACATCTGTAGTGGTGGAGCAGCGTGGTGGGGCCTACTAGGGGAGGTCCCAGAGACTCAGCAGCAGTTTGCCACACAGGGAGACCCTCTCCAAAGTAGGACACAGTCCATGCCATGTGGCACATGCGCCCCCTTTCCCATTGAGCTTTGGCTCTCATGTGGGTCTGCTTGGGGTATCCCACGGCCAGATTGGCTGTTGGGTATAAGTTACCTCTCTATCACTTCTTTCACTTCCAGCCTGTTTTTCTTTAGGCTTTCTGCCATCATGATCCTGAGCAAGATGATTTGGGCTGTTTTCTTAGGGTCGCTGTGGGGAAAATGGTGGGGAGCCAGAGCTGGTTGGGAGGGCAGGCTTGGCCTGCGAACTTGGCTTTGAGTCCAAGAATGTGAGCATCACAAGGAGCCAAGCACGTTCCTGACTCTGGGCAGAAGCTGCTCTAAGAATGAAGGAGGAGTGGTCTTCCCAGCTTCCTCCTTGCTGTCTTCCCTCTCTGCTCAAGATCCTAGGCATGTGCCATATGTTTGACAGTCTGACAGTCCTCAAACTTTTCCATTCTCTTTCCTGCCCTAAACCTAGCCAGTGTAAACTATGTGCCATGACCACATCCCATACCCTGCATGCCCCACATCACTGTCCCCTCACCTGCTACCCTCCTCATAAACCATGCTACCTTTGTCATTGCACAGGAAAGAATGTGACATACAGTGGAAAGGGTATGGGTTTAGCATCAGATGAACCTGGGATTGCATTCCAGCTCTGACATCCATGAGCTTCATGACCCTGGATGAGTTACTGAATGTCTGTCAGTTTCCCTATTCATGAAATATGGATAATATTATCTACTTTTAAGACTGATGTGAAGATTATATATTCTAAATATAGGGACAGAAGATGGTATAATAGGTAAGAATACAAACTTTAGAGTCAGGCTGACCAGGATTCAAATGCCAGTTCTCAGCTTACTATTAGTATGACTTTAGGTGAATTACTGAACCTATTGAACCTAGTTTCCTCATCTGTCCCTAGCACTGTAGTGAGTATTAAATGAAACAACACAAGTAAAGCAACTATCAAAATGCTCAGCCTGTGATGGTTGCTCAATAAATGAGAGTAAGTTATCTTAATAGCACCTGGAAGATATTCAGTAAATACCTTCTCCCCTTCTTAATTTCCCTAATCTCCTTGTCCATGCCTCCCAGAACAATGTCAGGTTCTGGGTTACAAAGGGAAGATCAGTAATACTTGTGTCCTTTTTCCCAATTTGGGACTCTGAGAAAAAGAGAAAGTTCAGCCTAGGAAAGCCACATTGGGACTGGGTAAAGCACTTTGGGAGTTATAGGGAATGGCATGGGGACCGTGGTATATCCATTGTAATCAGCAGTCATCTGATGACTTAAGACTGTTCAAATGGGAGCAAGGGAGGTGACTAGGGACATCTCCTTAGCTCACCAGGAAGACACTAACCCTGCCTGGGCCAGTTACCTTCCTGGGGCATCCTTTGTGAGGTTGGCTTAAATCTTGGTTTAGGATGGAGTACAACTGGGATTATAACAACCCTCCATTTATATACCAGAAAGTTCTCTCTGACATCCCCTTTCCCTACAGAGTTGTGAAGGAGGAGATCTCGGATGACAATGCTAAGCTACCCTGCTTCAATGGCCGGGTGGTGTCCTGGGTAAGGAGCCCTCAGTCTCCATCCACCTGCATGCCTGTACTGGTTCAAGGGAAGGAAGGTATCACTGAGATTATAGCTGGTGGTTTTATGCTTCATTATCTGAATTTTCATTTAGTTTTTTAACTGAACTGTTTCTCACCCCAGCTTCTTCAACCTTTAATGAAAAGTAGGAGTGGTGGGAAGGGGTAAAAGGAAGAGACTGAAACACAAATGGAGATAAAAATGTCTCCTATGCTCATTGAGATACCTGCTGTTACCTAGTGATGTCTGCCTGGGACCACTGACCCTTGTTCTCCATCCCTCACTCCACTTGAGCAACCCATGCCTCTGAGATCCCCCTCAACCTGGGTATGGGACCACGCCTCACCTTAGCTGCCCTTGCACAGTCCTATTTCTTCTCCCTGCTTCATTCTTGCCAGGCCTTCATGCCCTGCCAGAAGCCAACTCCCCACCCTTATCTCCCTGGTGCCCCCTACAATATCGATCTCACTCATTTTCTCCCTATCAGCTGGTGTCAGCTGAGGGCTCACACCCAGAGCCAGCCCCCTTCTGTGCTGATAATCCATCAGAGCTGCCACCACCTATGGAGCGCACAGGAGGCATCGGGGACTCCAGACCCCCATCCTTCCAGTGAGTATGACTTGAGGGTTGGGAGGGCCCTTGGGAAAGGGCCACATCAGCCCAGCCCAGGGCTGGGGGAGGGAACCCCCAGCCTGCCCCCTCCCCCACCAAGTCCTCTCTTCCCTGCAGCCCTCATGCTGGTGGGGGCAGCCAGGAGAACCTGGACAATGACACAGAGACAGATTCCTTGGTGTCTGCCCAGCGGGAACGGCCTCGCCGGAGGGATGGCCCAGAGCATGGTGTGTCTTCTCTGAACAGGAATGCCTTCCCACCTCTACCCCTTCCCCACATCTTCCCAGTCCTGCCTCTTTTGCCCTATGTCCTGAGCTCTGAATACGCCTGGTCCCAATGTAGCCCCTGGCCTGCCCTTCCCTTGAACTGAGCATTGTGTGAACCCAGATGCCTCCGTCCCCTGCAGCAACCCGGCTAAATGGAACTGCAAAGGGGGAGCGGCGGCGAGAGCCTGGTGGTTATGATAGCTCGTCCACCCTTATGAGCAGTGAGCTGGAGACCACAAGCTTCTTTGATTCAGATGAGGAGGATTCTACTAGCAGGTGGGGCTTTAGTTTCATGGGTACTGTGGGACAGGTGACCCCAAGGAGCCCTGAACTCTGAGGATGCTGGCTTCTGGGAGGGATGTGGACTTGTGTTGGGGACCTGGGCCCTGCAGTTCCTCTTATAGAGCAGGGCTGGGCCAGCCTGGTGGGGAACAACTGTGGGCCCCACAGGTTCAGCAGCTCCACAGAACAGAGCAGTGCCTCACGCCTGATGAGAAGACACAAGCGGCGTCGGCGGAAGCAGAAGGTCTCACGGATTGAGCGGGTATGGGGCCTGGGATGCTCAGGATGGGTGGGGGCAGATTGTGAGCCCTTTCCAGGCAGGCTCAGCTTGTTCTTCCTCAGAACCCTTCCCTTTGGTTCAGCGTCTAGAACCATAGAGGGTGAGGGGAGCAGTACTGAGGAGGAACCAGGTAGGAACAGTGAGTTCCTGCCACCCCACCTGCAGCTCAGGGCCTCTGTCTCTTCCAGTCCTCATCCTTCAGCAGCATCACAGACTCCACCATGTCTCTCAACATCATCACAGTTACTCTCAACATGGGTGAGTCTGGGGAAACAATATTTTTGAGCACCTACTGTATGCCAGATACTGGGAAGGCATGAGGGCTTTTGGGAGACAAAAGATTTGTCCTTGACTCTCAAGGAATTCTGTTGCATAAACATTAGCTGATACGTACGCACACTGATCATTTCAGTACTTCATAGTCAGAGCTATGACAGATAAAAGCACAGAGAGCTGTAGAAGCAAAAATGGCACGAGGGAAGGCTTCTTGGAGGCTTCTAGGTGGCCCTGCCCCTCGCCATCTTTAGCCATTGTATCCTTGCTCTCTGATTTCTGCCATAGGTACTCTTTTTTTTTTTTTTTTTTTTTTCCCCCCTTTTGTCATGGTATTGGGGATTGAACCCGGGACCTGATGTATGCTAGGCAAGTGCTCTACCACTGAGCTGTCTCACTGAGTTGCTGAGGCTGACCTTTCACTTGGGATTCTCCTGCCTCAGCCTTCCAAATAGCTGGGGATTACAGGTGTGCGCCCCCACACCTGGTTCCTAGGGACTTTAAATAAGAGACAACTGGATGTAGTGAAAAAAAAACAATTTGAGAACTTAGAAATCTGAGTTTGAATTCTGCCAGTTATTGGCTTAGAAAAGTCACTTAAATTCACTAAATTTCACTTGACTGATCTGTAAAATGAGACAGAGTCACTGCCCCACAGCTAGCAGGGATTCAATGAGAGCATGAGTAAGTGCACTATATACAGTGCCTGATTAGGGTTTAGTACATGTCAGTTTTTGTCCCTTTCCACCCTATTCTAATAAGGTGATGGTAATTTGGGTAGGACTCTTGCCCCTCTCAAGGTGTTAAATTACTCCCTGTAGAAAAGTATAACTTCTTGGGCATCTCCATTGTGGGCCAAAGCAACGAGCGTGGTGATGGAGGCATCTACATTGGCTCTATCATGAAGGGTGGGGCTGTAGCTGCTGATGGACGCATCGAACCAGGAGATATGCTGTTACAGGTATCATTGCCCACTCTGGGTTGTGGTGTGGATAGAGGGTGGGGAGGAGTCCCTGCCCTCTGAAGGAAGACCTCCTGACCCACAAACTCAGCTCCCCTGCCCCTCTCCCCTGCACAGTCTGTTATCCTATTCCTGGTTTTCTTTCTCAGGTAAATGAGATCAACTTTGAGAACATGAGTAATGATGATGCAGTTCGGGTACTACGGGAGATTGTGCACAAACCAGGGTATGGATGGAATAGAGCACTGGGGAGGATGAAGTAGACATTCTGGCTATCATCAAGAGGCTTAGTCTGGCCTCCTCACATCCTACCCTCAATTGGACATCTTTGTTTTCAGGCCTATTACTCTGACTGTAGCCAAGTGCTGGGACCCAAGTCCGCGTGGTTGCTTCACATTGCCCAGAAGTAAGTAGATGTTGGGGAAACTCATCCCTAAAGCTGGTATTTAACATCTTTGAGCCCTTTCCCTTATTTCTGCTGTGTTTCCCTGAACCCCCACACCTGCCTGTTCGGCCCAGCAGTGGGCAGGGTGAGCAGCCTGTGACTCCTCATCCTCCCTGCAGGTGAGCCCATTCGACCCATTGACCCTGCGGCCTGGGTCTCCCACACTGCAGCCATGACGGGCACCTTCCCTGCCTATGGCATGAGCCCCTCCCTGAGCACCATCACCTCCACCAGCTCCTCCATCACCAGCTCTATCCCTGACACAGAGCGTGAGTGTCTAACCTTGTCCCTTGGACTAAGCAGATAGGGCCAGGTGGGAGGATTGATGAGGCCACTTAAGCATCAGGGAGGACCAGAGAGGAGACTCTGCTCATTCCAGTTACCTCACACTGTAATTTTTCCCAGTGGGCACTCAATCTTCACTAAACATTGATTGTTTCTGAACCTGCATTGAGCACCCAGGGAGCCTCAGTTTCCTCTTATAAAATGGGTCTATTAATATATACTTTACCAGGTTTCTATGAGTTTAATAAGAAACTATAAGTGAAGCACCATCAGTGTGTGGCATAAAGTAAGCACTCAATGAATGGCTACCATTTTTATTATTATAATATACCTGTATGCATTGTACAAAGTACCTTCCTTTATGTTACTGAACTCTTTCTTCAGATATCCTTGTAAATAGCTATTAAAATCCCCATTTTTATAGAAGAGAAAACTGAGTGTCCAAAAAAATCAGTAATTTGTCCAGCATTGGTCTGTAATTATTGTGTGGTAAAGCTGGAATACTAACTCTTATTTGTCTAACTCTAAAACCTCTTTCTGCCTCACCATTCTGCCTCCTACCCCCAGGCCTAGATGACTTCCATCTGTCCATCCACAGTGACATGGCTGCCATTGTAAAAGCCATGGCTTCCCCTGAATCGGGGTTGGAGGTCCGAGATCGCATGTGGCTCAAGATTACCATTCCTAATGCTTTCATCGGTGAGAGAGCCCCATGGTGGGATGAAGGATAGGGTGGGGAATGATGGGACAAAGCAGGCCAGGGGTGGGGGGATTCAATAACTCCCTTGGGCCATTTCTTTGAGCTGGAACCACCCCAGCCTCATAGCTTCCATGAGGCCAGGTGAACCCAAATCAGGTGGGCCTCCCAATCAACTGGCAGCCTTATCCTCAGGCTCAGATGTAGTAGACTGGCTGTACCACAATGTGGAAGGCTTCACTGACCGGCGGGAGGCCCGCAAGTATGCCAGCAACCTGCTGAAAGCCGGCTTCATCCGCCACACTGTCAACAAGATCACCTTCTCTGAGCAGTGCTACTACATCTTCGGTGACCTCTGTGGCAGTACGTGCTTCACTGACCTTCTTGCCCTGCCTCTTGGCTGGGAGTGGGGAGGTACCCAGGGATATGGCAGCAGACTCCAGGGAACATAGATGGGGCACAGCAGAGGTGGAGGCCTGGCTCAAGGCCTGAGAGTTCTATGGTGGAAACAGTCTAATTAACCTCTTCACCTGCCCCACATCCCTTCTTGGGCCTCTCATGCTCTAAGTGCCTTTTCTGTGCCCAGCATAGTACTAGTAATTTCTAAAAGTATCATCTCACTCTCACAATTCCCCCAGAAGCAGGGAGGATTACTATCCATGTTCTCAGATGAGGAAGCTGAGATTTATCAGTGTGAAACAGTCTGCCCAGGTCTCACAACTAGTAGCAGAGGAGTTAAGCCTTAGATCCAGTGTCTTCTTACTACCTGGGGACGCCCTGGATATGTAATGCTACAGAAACGTTTCCTCAGTGATACTAAACAGAGTGCCTGCCCTTGGTCTCTGAACCACACAGGATCTGCAACGACTAGGGCAGGATCTGTTACTGACCAGAAGCTTCAAATCCTCCTCAGACCCCTGAAGGAGGCTCTGCTATAAGATGAAGCTTGAGAAGCTGTTAGAACCAGGTGGCAGTGGATTCTGTAAGCCATACCAAGGAGTTTTGACTTGATCCTGAGAACACAAAATAGTGAGGTTAAGAAGCAGTAGAGATCTACAGGGAACCTCCCTTCTCTATCCTGCGGACAACCCTTAGGATAGGGAGTTCTTAGAACAGGATAGCACTGCTCAGGGCTGGGAGCGGAGGTCCACCCCCAGCAGCCACCTCTGCCCAGCAGTGCCAACTGGTGTCTAAAGCGAACTCTTAAAATGCTTCAGGTAAAGTTTGAGGCACTAGAATGGCCGATCCTGAGAGCACAGCCCGGGAAGAGAGTAGGATCCCTAGCCCTTAGCAGTTCAAGCATGGAGCCATGAAGTAGTGATAGATGCATAGGATTATGGAGTTTGACAGTTCTGAGTTCAAATCCTAGCCCCATCCTTATTGTATGAGGTAAGAGTAAGTGATCTAGCTTCTTAATGCATCTGTAAGATGGAGATAAGATTAGAACCTCTCATAGGACTTTTCCATGAATAAGAATGTATACAGTGCTGTTAGTGTAGTGTGTGGCTCATGGTATATGTTCTATAAAAGTTGCCTGTGTTCATATATTTAATTGATTCTAAGATGCACTCTTTTTTCATACTTCAATATCTGAAATTGGGGTGTATCTTACAATCAAGAGCTTCTTAGATTCATTGAAATGTGTTTATTATTTTCACCAGTAGCAGAACTCATCCCTGACCTTCGACCTCCAGGGACACCTAAAGTTTCCAAGGCAGCTATGGCCTTTGTTCAAAACATTGTTTTTTCCCTGGGCCTACCCAGGTCTTTGACCCATGGCCCCAGGCCACTCAAAGCCCAACTCAGGATCATGCTGATAGAAAACTTTTCCATTCTCACTTGGCCAAAGTCTCCTTGGCTGAGAGTGTGGCAGGCTTAAAGGGAAGAACTAGGGGCTTTCCCCAAGAGGGAAAGGTTTCCCTAGGTTTCCCCAAGAGAACAAAGTTACTTCCCAGAACAATAGTGTGCAGGCTAAAGTCATCACCAGCTCTTTGAGAGTGAGCCAAGAAAGACCACTGCTTCCCTCAACCCTGCTCCATGCTGCTGCTGGCCACTTGACAGGTTGGTAGCTTGGCTGACAGACTCTCCAGGCCACCTCAGAGCCCCTTCTCTTGATTTTTCCTTGCAAGGCTAGGCTGACTCACCTTAGGGCTTAGAGGAAGATCTGTCTTATTATATGGGGCAGGTGGCCTCTAGCCCTAGTTCTCTCCAAGCTATACGACCTGTAGAGGGTGTGTGAGCAAGAGGTGATCCATATGTTCCCTTCAAGGTAGTTCTAGCATTGACTAGGAGAGCCTTGCCCTTACGGAACATACAATTTCCCCAGGAAGCCAGAGTTATGAAATAAGTAATGATGATAGAGTGAGTTGGTACCAGGCCAGAGGCACCCATGTTGTTCTGTCTTGTCCTTCCCACCTTATATCCAGCCACCCTAGCAGTACCAGGAAAATGTAATCAAGGCAAGGTCCCTGATGGGGTTCTAATGGAGATATCTGTGTGTGTGTGTGTGTGTGTGTGTGTGTGTGTGTATTTTCTTTCTTTTTTTTTTTTTCACTTCCTGACCTAGCTGCCATGTCTTAAACAATGAAGCTATAGCCTTGGCCCTCTCCATGCCCACTCTGCCTGGAAGAAATGGAACAAGTAGACTCAAAGCCCTCTGCACTCCATGTTCCCCCATTCACAATGCAGACCAGGCACAGGGCTTGGGCTGAGGTGTACGTGGGGTAGGCTTACTCTGCCTCCTCTTTCTATACAGTCAGTGTAAGAACACAGTCTGTGGTAAGCATCAGGAGGCCCTGTGTGTGTATTTCTAAAGGAGAAAGAGGGCAAAATTTCACAATTTCCCCAGACTGCCCCCTGCTTCTAACTAATGGCCTCCTCTGGAGAGGTAAAGAGAAAGTGAGCAACTCTTAGCTTCTGTTCTGCTTATAGTTTAGGTTGACCTCAGACTGCTCTTTCAACTTCTGTGGACTTGACTTTCCTCATCTGGAAAAGTTAAGAACTCCTTCATGGAGTTGTGGCAGTCTTTGAGGGAGATGAGGTATGCCTATGAAGCATAGGTGTGCAGTACCTACAGGCTGTTTGGTACTTCAGCCTTCCACATTCCCTGACCTAGGACTCTCTAAGTGAACAAAAGAGAAAATGACTGAATAGCAGTCATATCCCTTCTAGCCCACTGAGGAGGGAGGAGAGAGTGCTACAAGCTTGGCAAAGGCCTCCTGGATCTTAGGAGTTGGGTATTGGGATTGACCCAGAATCTGAAATGATGACTGGGGCTTGCTAAGGAGGGTCTCCAGGGCTGTCTCTGGTAGTGGCCAGGGAATTCTGCAGAAGGGGTGAGCTCTCTGGCCTGTGCCATGCCTACTCTCATTCTGACCAGAAACTACCACTGCTGCCTACTACCTAACCTAGGTCGGGGACCCCTCTCTCCTGATCAAGGAGTCCAGGGGACAAGGAGTAGACTCAGCTTACCCAGCCTTTCCTCCACAGACATGGCCAACCTGTCCCTCCACGACCACGACGGTTCCAGTGGTGCCTCTGACCAAGATACATTGGCCCCTTTGCCGCACCCGGGGGCTGCCCCTTGGCCTATGGCTTTTCCTTACCAGTACCCACCACCCCCACATCCCTACAATCCCCACCCAGGCTTCCCAGAGCTCGGCTACAGCTATGGGGGCGGCAGCGCCAGCAGTCAACATAGTGAAGGTAATTACCATGGTGGGAACCATGGAGGGAGCTACAAGTGAGCCCAGGCTGCCTGTTTCAGCTCTGAGTGTCCCCCATCCCTGCCCTCTTTGTCTTCTACAGGCAGTCGGAGCAGTGGCTCAAACCGTAGTGGCAGTGATCGTCGTAAGGAGAAGGACCCAAAGACGGGAGACTCCAAGTCTGGCGGCAGCGGCAGCGAGTCGGACCATACAACACGCAGCAGCCTGCGGGGACCACGAGAGCGGGCACCCAGTGAGCGCTCGGGGACCGCAGCCAGCGAGCACAGCCACCGCAGTCACCATTCACTGGCTAGCAGCCTGCGCAGCCACCACACGCACCCGAGCTACGGCCCTCCTGGAGTGCCCCCTCTCTATGGCCCCCCAATGCTGATGATGCCCCCACCGCCTGCAGCCATGGGGCCCCCAGGAGCCCCTCCGGGCCGCGACCTGGCCTCCGTGCCCCCAGAACTGACCGCCAGCAGACAGTCCTTCCGCATGGCCATGGGAAACCCCAGTGAGTTCTTTGTGGATGTGATGTGAGCAGGGCCTCTCCCCCACTGCCATCCCACCCCCATCACCCTCAGCCACGTCCCTCTCTCCATCCGTCCGTCCGTTTTTACTTTGTCTGGTACCTGAAAGGGAAATAAATGCAACTAAATCCAGGCGCGCTAGCTAACTGCTCGCTGGGCGCAGCAAGGGCAGGGTATATCTACCATTCAGCTCTGCATCCCCTAACCCGGCTGTGGCTCAGCTTGTTCCCTCTGCTCATTAACCTTAGGGGGACTTCCCAGGATCTTTCACGTCCCTAAGTCCTCACTTGCTGGTGCTTACCCTCTACCCCATCCTCACACACTTTAGGAGCTGACCCCAGTGGTTTCCTTGGGGGCCTGCTTACCCCTTTCTCCCCCTTTTTTCTCCCTCATTCATTCAGCTTCATCATCCCGGTATTAAGTTCATCCTCTCAAGCATGTGTGCAAATCTCTTGATTTTGCCCCACAGCACTGACACCAAAAAAATCACTTCATCTGCCCTACCTAACTCTCCCCTGCCTGCTGCCTCAGTCCTGTACCTGAGCCGTAGTCATCCTTCAGTAGCCATTCATGCTGTGTATCCCTGCCTGTACCCATTCCTAATCAGAAGCCAGAGGGCCCCTCTCAGGTGCCTGAACAGCTAGTGGCTTCCAGAGAGCATCTCTGCTGGACCCCTAGCTCCCATGCCTGACTTGTGTGCTGGTTCCTTCAGACCCTAACCCTACTAACCAGCAGGCTCATCTCACCTCCCAGCCTGAAACATTTCTTTTCTTTCTTTTTTCCTCCCCCAATTTTCCCTGGGCCTGGAGCAGCCAAGAATTTCGGGCTGTTTGACTTTCTGTGAACCCCCAGCAAGGGGAGGCCCAGCCTCCGAGGAGACCAGGAATCCTGCTTCAGGAGCCCCTGGGGGCTTCCCAAGGATGTCCAGCCCCCACACCCACACTTCAGTATTGCTAGGCTTCTGGGATGGGCCCCAGCCTCACCCATGCATGAGGACCCTGTTCTCTTTTCCAGAGAATATGATTTTCTCTCTCTCTCTCCCTCTCTCTCTCTCTTCCTCTCCCCTTCTCCCTCTCCCTCCTTTCCTTCCTCCCTCCCTCCCTCCTCTTTCACACACACACACACACACACACACACACAAGTACACATAGGTGCCTATGCAAATTCACTTAAGCCTCAGGGCTGGTCCCTGCCCAGAGGGCTGGACCCTCTCCAAATCCTCTCCCAGATTAGTGGGGCTGGTCCCTGACTTTCCTCTTCCCTTCCTCATAACCCTCAAGCCACATATCCCCAACATCGTCCTACCTGGATAAAGCCCATAAGCTGGGTCTCAGGCTGGGCTCAGCAGAGAACTCTCCAGGTGACTGACAGACCATTCTCACCACACACACACACACACACACACACACACACAGTGGCTTCCCTGTTTGCACATCCACCATGACACTCCAGAACAAGGACAGGAACCCACAGGCCAGTTGGAGTTGGGCAAGAGGGCTTCCAGGACTTTCAGAGTTGCAGTTACTTTTTTTTTTTTTTTTTTAACCTTATTCTCCACTTTAAATAAATTGCAACTTTCTCTTCTAGCCTCTGCTACAAATTCTCCTGACTTGCCCAGGCTCCCATATTTTTAGGGACAGGGTATCAAGAGTAATGTGAAGTCTTTAGCCCAGGTTTGGGGGCAAACCAAAGTAGGGGCATTTTAACATTCTTTCATATAATTAATACTTGGGGGGTTTAGCAAACAAAACACTGTGTTGGAAATGTGACTCAATCTTGCTTGCCTTCTGGAAGCTTTGGGTTTGCTTCCCAACCCAGGCTGTGGCTTCTTCTAGCCACCACTACAGGGCTATCTCCTATCCTCCTCTGACTTTGCCTTGTCTGGCTTTCTTGAGAATGCCTCCACTATACTATACCTTCGGTGTCAGTTCTTCTGTTGTTCCATCTTTGATGCACTTCTCTTCCCTTTGTATTTTTTTTCCCAAAATGGTGTCCTCAAACCCAATGTCCTCAATTGCTGCTGATATGCTGGCAATTCCCAAACATATAGCTCCAACCCCAAATTTCCTCACTCTTTAGATCTGTATTTTATTACCTACTGAACATCTCCATGGACATGTCCATCTGGACTCAACCCATGTCCCCAGTCAAGTGTGTTCCTCCTGAATTCCTGTCCTGGTAACCATCATATCTACACAGGCACACCAACTAGAAACATTTACAGGCCTAAATTCCTTCTTGTATCTTACCAGTCAGCATATCACATCTTTTCCACTCCAGCAATCTTTCTTGAATTTGGCCCTTTCTTTCCCCTTTGCCTCTAATTTACCAGAGCCTGGGATTTGCAGTCATATTGTTCTGGGTTTGAATTCCAGCTCTATTTCTTTTTGGTTGCGTGATAGGAGAGTTATTTAACCTCTCTGAGCCTCAGTCCTCTCATATGTAAAATGATGATAATAATACCTACCTCACAGGGTTGTTGTGAGGATTTAAATTAGATATTGTACGAAAAGTGCCTAGCACAGTGCCTGGCACACAATAGAGTAGGTGCTCAATAAATGGTAACCATTATTTTATCATTATCATTATTATTTACTCCAAATTGGCAGGTATTTATAGTATGTTTGGAAGATAAAATTCTGGCAGAGGTAGAAGTGAAGTCTTGAATGCTGGTTGAAGGGTTAAAAATGCCTGTTTTGCGTCACTTAATGGAATCAGGATGTGACCACAGTTTGAGAGAGGCCAGATCTTCATCCTGCTATATCCTGACTTCTGGCAGAAGGATACTAGGGGACAGTAAGGTTCACAATCAGATTTGCCCCTTTTTGCCCTTCCTTCCTGCCATGACAGTCTCAAGCCTGCCTAGAGAAAGCATTGGGCTCTCTTGCCTACCGAAAGAGAAGTGCTGTCTCTGGTCCTTGCTTCCAAGATGATCAAAAAAAGAAAGAATAATGGTCATGCCCAAAAGGGCTGCAGCCATGTATGGCTTATTCGCTGCAGGAACTATGTTTAGTGTGCACCCAAGACAAGGTCATTAAGAAGTTCATCATTCAAAACATTGTAGAGGCCCTCGCCATCAGGAACGTTTCCAAAGGGAGTGTTTTCAATGCTTATGTGCTTCCCAAGCTTTATGTACAACTGCATTGCTGTGAGTTGTGCCATTTGTAGTAAGTGGTCAGAAATCTATTTCGTGAAATCTGCATGCACCCAACACCCTCACCCTGATTTAGACCTGCTCCCCACCACCACCACCAAAGCCCATGAAAGGAGCTGGGTCCTTAACAAGCGAAGAAAAGCTATCTTCTGGGAAAAAGTGAGAATTATGAGTCAGATAGGAGAGAGAGAAGAGCAAACAGATTTTCTAAAGATCCCGCAAGAACTAGGCGGGTCTTTCAGATTCCATGGTTGACTCTGCCTCCCTCATATCAGATGCGAAGATGAGTTCTGTTCATCAGGGAATTCTGAATCCCATGTCCAGCTAGGTTCAAGTTACCAGCAATTTTTTTTTTTTTTTTTTTTTTTTTTTTTTTTTTTAAAGAAACTGTTGCCTGCCACTAGAAGGTACACACCGTCACAGGCTTAGCTGAAGAGGACACTAACACATGAAAAGTTTTCGCTAGTTTCTTCTAAAATTTGCCTCTCTCTCCCTGTTCCCCTTTTTGGGTCTTGATCCCCAGGAAAATGCTCATAACTGGAACGAGTAAGAGAAAAGTAAGGGAGAAACACAAATGGTGTTAAAAAGCGGTAAAGTCAGCCCTGACACTTCCGCCAAGTTCTGTGTTTGTGTATGAAGTGAGGACAGTTAGTCCTCAGACTCTGGAAACAGAAAAGCCCAATTCCAAGTAACAGACTGGCTTCCACAAACGGCATTAATATGAGGCTCTCCGGAAATATTGAAATAGGAACAGTAGAAACTGAAAAGACTACACTTCCCGGAATGCTCAGTAAGAAAAGGAAAAGCGGCGTGTGTTGGGCTGTGTATTCTGGGTAGGGCCCGCCTAATCCCCGACGGCGGGGGCGTTCTCTCGAAGGCAGTCGGTAGTTGTAGTTTTGCTAGCCTGTGGCGCCCGTAGCTGTCCGCGAGAAGGTCGAGGGGCCTGACGGGATTTGTAGTCGGCGCGGGAGGCGGGCGCGCAGGCGCAGCAGGAGCCGGGGCGGGGCCGCGGCACTGCGGTGAAAGCAGAGGCAGCGGGCAGGCGAGCAGGGGGGCGGGCGGACATCTTGGGATCCGGAGAGTGGCTGGGCCGGCGGAACTGGGGGCCGCAGACGCCAGGTGAGCTGGGGCTTTGGCCTTATGGGGTGGGGAGAATTCCGTGGGTCACCGGCTCCGCTGCCCAGCCTTGCCTTTGCCTGCACTACGCTAGGTGAAAAGCTGCCCACACCCAGGAGTGACCTCAGCCTTCAGACCCGGGAGGGAGCTGACGGCGGGGCGGGGGTGCTCGGGTGCGGTTGCAGGACGGGCGGGGAGCGGCACCCTACACCTGACCCGTCGGGCTCCTCTCGTGAAAGACACGGACCAGAATCTTCCCAGAGCAGGACGCCGCGCGGCGCCCCCTTGGTAGGATGGTGACCCCCCACCCCCAGCCCCCAACACACACCATCCCTCGGCGCAGGGACAATTCCTCCATCTCCCAAGACAGTGACACCCCTTTGTGCCGCCTCCTTGGACGATGACAAGTCTCACACAGTGACACCCCTCGGCTCTTTTCCCTCAGGCCTTTGACAGCCCCCGCACCCTGTGGCACCATCTCTTCCCACGATGTCTCCTTCCCCAGGGAAAAGCCCAACACCCGCTCATGCCTCTCTAAGCCCAAAGCAGGCCCCGTCTCTCCAGTTTTTACGTATTTACCACTGTCAACCTCTCCCTGCGGATTTTTCCTCCTCAAAGCCCTGATCTTTGCAATATAGCAATTTCTTCTTTAGGGGCTTCACCAGCCTTGTTTGCAGCTGTGGGGTTCAGCTGAGTATACTGCTGATGGATCCCTTAACTCAATATTTTGTTCCTGTCCAGAGCCCCACCTCTAGCTGTCCGGTGCACAGAACTTCCTACCACTTGACACCTTTAGACTTGGTTCTTTGTCCAGGGTTCTACCTGTATTTTGCATTTCCTCTCCTAGCTTCTTTGGGACTGAGAGATGGAAATGTGTTCATCACTTGAGAGACTTCTTACTAGTCTGGGTGATGGTGACAGCCACAGTAAAAGACTTTATTTTCCAGTTTTACAAAAGTCTGCTCAGCATCTGCCTGTGAAATTAATACCAGGGCTAATCCAGGAAATCTAGAACCAAATTAACCCTTTTTCTCAATCTAAGTTAGTTTGACCCAAATAATTTGTATATATATTTGTATAATAATTCTCACATTCCTGCCCCTTGCTTATAAGCACTCCGGCCAAAAGTGAGTTACTTGGTGGGTCTAGAATCACAACTTCAGCCGGAAGGAGCTATTAATTTTATGAATCTGCCCAGACACACCCTCATTTTTATTGCACTCTGGAGCTTTTCAAAAGGGGGTGGTGGTCAGAAATAACTGTAATAAGCAGCCTGGGTCATTGAAATTGGTTTGCTAGCGCTGGGACCTTTTTTCTCTGTTTCTTTGCCTGCTTATCTGACTGCCTGGAGAGATGTGCCTGCTTTGGTCAAACTCTTGGGTTCACATCAGAGCCTAAGGCTTCCCTTCTTTCCCCACCCCCACACCCACACCCTTTCCTGGAATGTGTAGACTTCTCGAGGTTCAGGCCCTGCTGCCTTCTTAGAAGGGTAATGGAGTCTGAGAGACTGGGTGCTCTAAAGGTTGTGCCTGGGGGCACCAGACCTGAGCCAGCTGGAGTAATTCCTACCGCCATTCCTGCAGCCGCAGGCAGGCCTTAGTGACTCACTGGCTGGAGCCTGAGTCTGCACAGAAGGGGGCTGAAAAGGATCCTTGCTGAGTTCAGCGCTGTGAAGAGAGAGTGGGGCTGACTCTCTGGCTCAGCCCCAGAAAAGGCAGGGTCAAAATGGCCTTAGAATCCTGAGGCCTTGTCCGTTTCTTCCATCCAGTGTGGAATAAACAGGAACTGGAGGCTGGCTGAGGGGAGGGGCTTGTCTGGGAGGGCTGTAGGGTCACTTGGTAGAGGGTTGAGTCAGGAAAAAATCAAGCCAGTGACCTGTACAGCCTCACAGGAGACATTGGCAAGGGTTCTGAAGACTTCCCTTACCCAACCCCCGCCTGTCCTTAGGTCTGTTCTCAGAGCGATGGGCCGAGGAGACTGAACTGCCGCCATGATTGGAGGCTTATTCATCTATAATCACAAGGGGGAGGTGCTCATCTCCCGGGTCTACCGAGATGACATCGGGTGAGTCCCGTGGCTAAGCCAGCTGTGTCCCCACCACCCCAACCACTCAGCCCCAGCATGCAGAACCAGGTCTTATCCCAACAGGCTTGACTTGGGCCACCCTACCCCTTGCTGCATCCTGGAAGCTCAGCTGATACAGCCTGGTTCCCATTAGGTCTGATGGTATTGGCCTAGCAGCCTGTTTTGTGGCTGCTAGGCAGGACCTGTGGAATGAGGTAGGGGGGCAACATCTTTAAGGAACTCCTGCCCTTCCTGCCCCCAGGGTCCTTGAGTTACAGTTCTGGTTGCTGAAGATGAGTGTTTTGCCTCGGCAGGTCAATTCCTCCTTTCAGGAAACTGGGAGATATGTCTTCAGTGGGTGGAGTTAATGCCAGGCTTGAGGTGCTAATCTAAATCTTGCTCTTAAAGCCCTTTTCACATTGAGAGCCTTCATTGGTTTCTTTTGAAAGTCTTTCCAGGCAGCTGAATCTTTTCCCACTCCCTTTCTCAGGAATAGTTGGGCTGTTGACTCAGCTATTTTCACTTCCTCTGGACCATTCCTGGGAGGTTGTGAGCATGCTTGAGGCACTCTCTGGGTCACTGAAGAAGAGGCAAGGAGGCCATGCTCCTAGGATAGTTCCCTGTTCTGGTTCCCCAGACTTTAACAACAAGCCACAGCCTTACTTCTCATTCTGTCCCACCCTGCTTGTCTTCTTTCAGATTGAGAGACCTGCCCTATCCTCAGCAGCTCTCATGAGATTGGGCTCCTCTGGTTCCTGCTACCCTTTTTTCTTCCTCAAAGAGCTTGAGATAAAGTCAAGCTCACAGAACGGGCTTATTGCTATACCTAGCTTCTTGGCTTCTCAGTTGATGGGTTGGCTTGGCTTGGTCTTTGTGGCTGTCCATCGGTTTGGTGGCATGGCTGAGATATACTTATGGCGATGCCTGGCCTGCCTGAACCTGGCTGGCTACACCCACCATGTGCCTCCTGCCCTGGGTGGACCTGATTAAGTCAAGGCCAGGTCACATGCCACCTTGCATGCCTTGCTGTGCTTGCTCTTCACCCTTGCTTGTCTTGTCTGCTTCTACCTCCTGGTGTGTGCTGCCCTCCCTGGTGTGTCATGTGTCTAACCCTCTCTCTCGTTGCTGTCACTCTCCTGGCTGGCGTCATTTCTCTCATCCCATCTCATTGGCTGCCGTAGCAATAGGTAAGCGGCCTATCAAGCTGCTGCCCAGGTACAGGTGGGTGGGGGGCCCTATCCCTCATTGTTTTTTTTCCCTTCATCCTTTTTCATCCCCTGAACTTGCTCTGGAATTGCATACTGGACGGGAATGAGCGGCACAGCTCCATTGCCTTTTGATATTTCTTTCCCAGTAGATAAGGGCTTCCTCTGAAGTCAAACTGGCTTTGTCCAACTTCTGGAGGAGTCTGCCTTCATCAGTGGGCTCACTAGTGGGAGGACAGGAGAAGAAACAGGGTCTTTTTCTATCCTGGGCCTGGAGCTTACTGGGAAGGTGGTATGGAGGTGATAGCTGAGTATAGCTGGGAAATTGGGGCCAGGCCTAGGAGTGAGAAACATACCTCTCTAAACTTGATGAACCTCACTTTATTGAGATTACATCTGTTTTCCTGCCATTGCCACTTGATTTCCCTCTTTCTTATGGCTTTCAGACACCAGCCCAACCCAGACCCTCCTGCCATGGTCCCACTGGGAGCCATAAGAAGGGAACTACCCTAGTGGTTTAGACCTTGGCTTTAGCATATATGTCATATTCCAGCAGTGTGGAGGGTGGAGCTTTTAACAGCTGTGGTTGATTCCCATGGGGTGGGGTTTGCCTGGGTGCTGAGAGTCTCTGTGCACCCATTTCCCTTAGGAGGAATGCAGTGGATGCCTTTCGAGTCAATGTTATCCACGCACGGCAGCAGGTTCGCAGCCCTGTCACCAACATCGCTCGCACCAGCTTCTTCCATGTTAAGCGTTCCAACATCTGGCTGGCAGCTGTCACCAAGCAAAATGTCAACGCTGCCATGGTCTTCGAATTCCTCTATAAGATGTGTGACGTAATGGCTGCTTACTTTGGCAAGATCAGTGAGGAAAACATCAAGAACAATTTTGTGCTCATATATGAGCTGCTGGATGGTAAGGTGGTGGGGAGTGGTGTGCCTTGAGTGGGGATGATACTAACTGGGTATGGCCTAGAGGCTGGAGCAGATGTGAGTCCCAAGTGTACTCTGAACTTTGTTTCTTGCATACCCGATCTCTCAGGCTAGGATCTCTATGCCCTTAAGAAGGCAATTCAAATCCAGACCTAAAGGCTGTTCTGAAGTGGAACATAGAAATAGGCCAGCAGGTGGGGGCAGGGAAGTTTTGGTTTTTCATAGGGCTAGGAACCTGACAGGTTTGGTGACTGAGCTCCAATATTCATCCTCTCCTCTTTGTGACTTGGGCCTTTGTTCATTGTCCACCTGGCTTTCCATCTCAGCAGCTACTTCAGAGCATGGGGGAGGGTGAGATTTTACAAGCCCTTGGAGTGCCCTGTTACCTTGTTCCCCTATAGGGTATGATGGTAAGTTCTTCTACCTTCCACATTCTCAACATCTGATTTCTAGAGAAAACAGGTTCAGAGTTTCTTAACCTCTCACCCACTGACCACGTGACTCTTCTCTGTGACTTCTCTAAAAAAAATTAAACATTTTGTTTTTTATTTTATTTTATTTTTTGTGGTGGTACTGGAGATTGAACCGAGGGGCACTCTGTTACTGAACTATACCCCTCATTTTTTTGTTTATAGTATTGAGTATTGAACCAGGGCCTGGCATATGTTGGGCAGTGCTTTATCATTGAGCTACATCCTCAGTACCTGCCTACCCCCAGCCCTTTTTATTTTTTGACAGGTTCTCATTAAGTTGCTGAGGCTGGCCTTGAACTTATGATCCTCCTGTCTCAGCCTCCTGAGTTGCTGAGATACAGACTGTGCCCAGCTTATTTGATTTTTTATGCAGTACAAATCACAGAGTAAATGCTGCAAAGGTGGAAGACTTTGTGCTGTAATTCCATATAATCTTAGGGAGCTGTGCTAACCAGACATGCTGAGATCAGGAGGACTAGAGTGAAAGTCTACAGGTTTGTCCAGGAGCTAATGGTTCCCTTCCTTTTGCAGAGATTCTAGACTTTGGCTACCCACAGAACTCAGAGACAGGCGCATTGAAAACCTTCATCACACAGCAGGGCATCAAGAGTCAGGTACTTGAATTATACAGCCCATAGGCAGGGTGGAGCCCATCCTCCCTTCTACCCAGCTGGCCCCTAGCCTTGTCCAAGCTGACTAATGAGCCCGTCTTTGACTGGAAGTGCCAGTCTGAGCCTCCTGCAATGACAGCAGGCCTGTTTTTGCCTTGTGTGGCCCTGCCACCCCATTAAGCATCTCTTACTGAGACACTGAGAATACAGCTCAGGCAGTTTGTTCTGTATTGGGGACCTGGTGTTCTTCAGGAGAAGAGCACTTGGGCCCTCCTGTAGGATCCAAACCTCATGGCTTTCTCCTCCTTTTCTGCCTCCCCAATGGCTTCCTGTGGGAACTTTGTTGGCCCCATGTCCTCCAGCATCAGGTAAGTTGCTCCCTTGGCTTCTGCTTTACTCTGTTGTCTCTTGATCCTGCCCCATGGGGATTGTGGGAGAGAATGGGTTACAGGGATAGGACTAGAAGGGAGGTGGGGTGAGGGTGAAGTGCGAAGAGATAGAATGATTAAAAAGGGAGAGAAGCAAAGCCATTGCTATTTGTGTTTACCCCCACATAGACGAAAGAAGAACAGTCCCAGATCACTAGCCAGGTGACTGGACAGATTGGCTGGCGGCGGGAAGGCATCAAATATCGCCGGAATGAACTCTTCCTCGATGTTCTGGAGAGTGTGAACCTGCTCATGTCCCCACAGGGTGAGGGCCCTCTCGTGATGAAGCCACAGCGGGGCCAGGGCAGGATCCTGAGCTTTCCTGCTTGACTCAGCTATTCCATTTATCTGTTTTATCACCAGGGCAGGTGCTGAGTGCCCATGTATCAGGCCGGGTGGTAATGAAGAGCTATCTGAGTGGCATGCCCGAGTGCAAGTTTGGGATGAATGACAAGATTGTCATTGAAAAGCAGGGCAAAGGCACAGCTGATGAAACAAGCAAGAGGTGCCTGAATCAGGGGACCTGAAGGGAAAGGGTGGTGGGCCTTGAAGGATTCACTGGGGCTTGGTGAACCACGGGTTCCTTTTGGACTTCATTTCTGCTATAACTGCAACCTCTGAAATGTATGCTTAGGTGATTGCTCCTGACATCAGTGATAAGCGATGAGGGGTTGACATTGGCCTACTATTCTTAGAGAGCAGACTCCTTGTTTTGCCCCTAGAACCAAGGCCTCATCTGTGCATATTCACAGCTGCTGCCCAGTGTGCCAGAAACACCCATATCCCAAGCAACAGGGTGCTAAAGTGATGATGAGCTTGCAAAGCTCCCTCTCATCCCAAACACTGGGACAGGGACCCATGAGACAGAAAACTGTATCCTGAGACTGTAGTGTTAGTCTGGGACGTAAGATTGCCTAACCTGACACCTGCCGCTCCTCCTATACCAATGAGGAGAGCTCTTCTGTTTCTGCTTGCAGTGGGAAGCAATCAATTGCCATTGATGACTGCACCTTCCACCAGTGTGTGCGACTCAGCAAGTTTGACTCTGAACGCAGCATCAGCTTCATTCCACCAGATGGAGAGTTTGAACTCATGAGGTACTATTGGGCAATGAGGAGGCAAGGGGTGTTGCTGGCTAGAGGTGGGGAGGAAGTGGAACAGACTTTCATTGCCAACTTCACCTTCCAACCCCAAAAGGTATCGCACCACCAAGGACATCATCCTTCCTTTCCGGGTGATCCCCCTTGTGCGGGAAGTGGGACGCACAAAATTGGAGGTCAAGGTGGTAATCAAGTCCAACTTTAAGCCCTCGCTGCTGGCCCAGAAGATTGAGGTGAAAACAAGGGGCTCGGGGAGGAGGAAGAATTTGTCTCCAGAAATAAAGGTAGCTGATGTCAGGGCTTGACAGAGCTCCCTGACAGGTGTGTCACTTCTAGGTGAGGATTCCAACCCCCCTGAACACAAGCGGGGTGCAGGTGATCTGCATGAAGGGGAAGGCCAAGTACAAGGCCAGTGAGAACGCCATTGTGTGGAAGTGAGTGTTTCCTTCAGGAGGCCACAGCTGCACTCTAGATGCCATAGTGTATCTTCTTAAGTTTCACCTTTGTCCTATCCAGTGTTGGTTGTGGAGTGGGGAGAAATGGTGCCTTTTTCTCCAGGAGCCTCTGCTTGTGCTGTCAGCTCTTACACTTGTGTGTGCGTAGCTGCCTGCACTTGGGTTCTTGTATGCATCTGTTTTTTCAAGAGGCTTTAGCATTTCTCAGTTGCCCTAGTAATGTCTGTAAAGCAGACAGACATGGCAAGGGATAACTTGCCCATCTATCTAAGCAGAAAATGCAACCCAGAATGTTAAAGGAATAACAGACCCAAGGTTCCACAGCAAGTGGTTATCAGGGTCCTGAACACTTTTCCTTGTCCTGGCACCTCCCACAAGCTCCTGGCTCTCACCCAGCTTGAAATGGAAGCCCCCTTTGAAATGCCTCCAAGCTATCATGGGTACTTGCTGCCCATTGCTCCTGTGTTTCCAGGATCAAGCGCATGGCAGGCATGAAGGAATCACAGATCAGCGCAGAGATTGAGCTTCTGCCCACCAACGACAAGAAGAAATGGGCTCGACCCCCTATTTCCATGAACTTTGAGGTATGGCAGAGGAGGGGCCTAGTACCATGGCAGGATATGCTGGGAAAGATAAGAAAGATGATTCAGATCAACCTCTACCTTAGAGATGAGAAAACAGACCTATAAGGAAGAAGTTACTTTTCTTCTCCTTTTAAGAATCTTAGTAGAAATTGCTCTTCACACTGAGAAAAACCTTCGTGTGTTGCAAAACAGTTCTTTGGAAAAGTTTAGATTGTTTAAATACCAGGTAAGAGCTGGGTGCTGTGCTGCATGCTTGTAATCCCAGTGACTCAGGAGGCTGAAGGCAGGAGGATCCCAAGTTTGAAATCAGCCTCATCAACTTAGACATTGTCTCAAAATAAAAAACTAAAAAGGACCGGACATGTATCTCAGTGGTCAAGCACACCTGGGCCCGATCCCCACTACCAAAAAATACAAATTTAAGAATTAAAAAAAAATGTGAATGCAGGTAAGATAGCAAGTTTCCTTACAGAAAGGACTATGAGCTGACTTTGCTTCGTGAGTGTTAGACATATAATTTTCTCCACCTTATTTTACAAGTCCATAATATTGAGCAGGATAAGTATGTTCTAATGCAGTTCTCTGGTTGCTCCCTCCTCCTGATTAAAGGAATTGATTCAAGTTATTACAGGCAGCACCTGACTCAAAACCCAAAATTATTGCTAGTTACTCTTGGATATGCTTTCTTTAGTAACTTCTTAGAGGGCTCCCCACCACTCTCATCTTCTTTCAGGACTCCAGCCATTCAACCATCTATAGTAGAGATGAGGTAGGGCAGAGTCACTGAAATCAGAGAAGAGCTGAGAGGAAGGCCACATTCCTAACTGGAACTATTCCCTGCCCAGGTGCCATTTGCGCCCTCTGGCCTCAAGGTGCGCTACCTGAAGGTGTTTGAACCGAAGCTGAACTACAGCGACCACGATGTCATCAAATGGGTGCGCTACATTGGCCGAAGCGGCATTTATGAAACCCGCTGCTAGCTGCCTGGCGGCAGCTAGCCCACCTCCCCACCCACCCTCTTCCAGGTCCAGGTGCCCCAGCCACCACACATCAGTGTCTCCTCCCTTCTGCTTTGCTGCCTTCCCTTTGCACCAGCCCCTGAGTCTAGGTCTGAACCAACTGCATCGCAAGTGGGACTGGTGGAGCAGTCCCTGGGCTCCCCAGGCAGGGTGGTTTCTGGGACTCTGCTCGTCACAATTCATCTGTCTGGCCTGGCCTAGTGCCAGGCTGAGTTCTGTGACCAAAGCCAGGTGGGCCCCATTCCTCCTCACCCCTGTGGCCATACCTCTGGAGTGGGAGGGTTGGCTGCCCCTCACCTTAGAGCTCCCCCAAAGGCCAGTAACGGATCCCCAGTCCTCAGTCCCTATTCTGCTTTGGGATAGTGTGAGCTTCATTTTGTACAAGTGTGACTTCGTCCAGTTATAAACCCAATAAACTCTAGAGCGGAGCTGTTGGCTAAGTGTTGATATGGGAGCGACAGGGGGAGGGGAACTGGTTGGACTTCCCACATTTTCTTATTCTGCCAGTTTTGAGTAGAATAGGTTCTTTCTTTCCTAAAATTGCAAGTGAGTCCCCTCCAGGCCTTCCAAGCCCTTATTGTCTTGAGTGTTGGCCCAGGTCTCCTAACTCCTCTAAGAAGCAAAGGGCTCAAGACTAAGCACCTGGCCCCAGTTCCCTGAAGGAAGAAGATTAATTTGGTCTTGCAGCCATCCTGAATAACTGACTTCTTATTCCATCCTTTTCTATTTAGCCAAGCTTTCTGAATCTTGGTGGGGTGACAGAAGAAAGACTTTATTTTCCCCAAGCCTCTTAGCAAAACTCTGGATACCTCCACCCCTCCAAAGAAAAAAATGTGGCGAGTTAGTCCCTGAGGAGAATGTCCCATATCCTGCCAGTATGCTGGGGCAGATAAAAGCAGATTTGCCCTCTCTTGTTTTTTCTTGCTTGGACTTTGTTTTTTGAAACTTAAAATCTGTTAAGAGAAAATTTCAAACAAACAATAATGTAATGAACCCACTGTAATGTCTCATCACCCAGCTTCAGCAATGATGACCAGTTTCTTAATATATCCAGTGTATGTTCACTTAACCCAGATATCCTATAAAATTTTCCACAACTTGTATCCAGTTAGGGTCAGTTGTGGTTGGTTCATGTATCTTGTCTTAAAATCCATACATTTCCCCTCAGTTCTTAGAATTTTGTTGAGGACCTGGAGTTCTCTAGTTTCCCCATTAGAATTTGCCTGCTGTATCCCCCCAGGATGTCTCTTAACATATTCCTCCTCTTTATCTGTATTTTCTATGAAATGACTATTAGGAGAGGAACCACAGCTTTTTAAACCTTTAAATATTAGGCATGGTATCACCGTAGCCATACTTAATCCAAAACGAAGAATGGATAAAGATGTAATTTTAGGTGCTAATTTTACTGCCAAGTTGGAAGAATATCTAAAATATCAAACAGTAGTGTCATGTAAGGGCAGAGTCCTAACTTCTACCTGAGAGAATCTTAGGAAGAGAAATAGCCTTTTACTGACTTTGAGATTCACGGTGCAGGGAAGCCTGCTGTGGGTGTGGGTAGGGAATAAATACCATGAATTTGTACTGGCCATGGTGTCTATCTGGTTTTTTTGCCCTTTGGCGTTGGAAGAACTGGCATTAATTCGCAGTGGTCGACTGCACCGTCTTGAAGTGTAAAAGAGCGTAGGTAGTGTGGAGGCGGGGTTGGGGGTTGCCTACTAGGCTGACCGGAACAAAACCGACGGATACACAAGACTGAGCCTGGGGCTTCTTGAGAGAAGAGGAGTCGGCGTGAGTCAGCAAAGCTCTCGGAGGGCTCCAAAGTGGACCTAGCTGGGCATACAGCTGCATAAGCGCCTCGAGAACGCTTAAAATCTAGCAAAAAACTATGTGTTTTATCAGTCTGGATCTATTGGAAGACTCGCAAGACCACCAGTGCTTGGAGCTCTGATAGACCTCGAGGGCCCTTTTCCCACCCCTTGCCTCCGGATCGCCACCTCCCAAAACACAGCGAGAACAGCACATGTGGCTAATCTTGCAACGGTAAGCGTTGCGCATGCGCAGGAGAAGCTCGCCTAAACTCAAGAGTAGCGCTTGCGCAGGGCTCCGCCAGTCAGATTCCGCGCCCTCGACTCATTCCTTACGTCACTGATACGCATGCGCTTTGGGAGGAGGAGTGAGATTTCGGGGGACGGGTTGGGGGCGGGCCTAAGCAGAGGTCGCTCGGCGACTGCGCGGTCGGGATTCCGACTGGAACATGGCGACTTGCGCCGAAATCTTGCGGAGTGAGTTCCCCGAAATTGACGGACAGGTCTTCGACTACGTGACCGGTAAGCCAAACCGAATCAGCTGGCTGATGAAGCCGAATTGGAGATCGGGGGGAAAGAGTAGGGGAGGGTAGTGTTGGAGACTGCTGCCAGGCCTCTCCTCTGAGTGACCTCTTGTCCCGAGGGGCGGTTGGGTCTGGAGTCGGGACTGGGGTCGCAATTCGAGCCCTGAAAGTGTCCACCCGACCGCTATCTTTCTCGTCCTGCCACTCTCCGCCCAGGCGTCTTGCACAGCGGCAGCGCGGACTTCGAGTCTGTAGATGACTTGGTAGAAGCTGTGGGAGAACTATTGCAAGAGGTTTCCGGGGACAGCAAGGATGACGCGGGCATCAGGGCTGTGTGCCAACGCATGTACAACACTCTGCGCCTGTATGTGCCAAGGAATAGGGGTCGATGGGAGCGAAGGGAATGAATGGTTCAGAGACAAGAGGTGGGGGGAGGTCTAATAGCCGTCGAGCTTTTCCCTCAACTCCTAACTGCGTTTTCTATCCCTATCCACGTAGGGCCGAGCCACAGAGCCAGGGAAGTAGCCAGGTGCTATTGGACGCCCCTATCCAGTTGTCAAAGATAACAGAGAACTACGGTGAGAGTGAGGGGAGATTGAAGTAGCCTCCCTCTGTCCTTTTTGCAGCTGCCAACCCCAACCACCTGTGCCCTTCTGCTTAGGACTCCTTCCATCTCTTCCACAGGACAAAAGTTGTAGGAGCTAGTTGACATGTTTAGGAGAGCAAAATAGCCTGTGATGATGGGAATAAGACTGGAGGGTTTTCCCAGCTCTTAGATATGGTAGGAAGTACATGGGTCTTGGAACTGGACAGATTTGATGTCATTTCCCCAGTTTTGCAGCTTATTGATCAGTAGCAAATCTTCAAGAGTTGCTTATGTGGTCTAGTGCCAGTATCCTTACTTGCGAGATATGTGGTGTTTTTAGTTCAGAGAAGACCATAGCCATCCATCCCCAGCATTGTAACACTTTGAAAACGTGTGTCCTACCAGGTTCTTATTGGTCACTCAAAATGTTTGTTTCCCTTTGCTCAGAGAGAAGGTGACTGCTTTTTCTTATTGCTTACAGACTGTGACACCAAACTTCCAGGACTGCTAAAGAGGGAACAGTCCTCGGTGAGGAGAAGGGTGATAGGGAGGAAGCTGTGTCTGTGGTGGGTTTGGGAGTGGGCTGTCTAAATGTCAGTGTCTTTGGGGGAATTTTTTCTTTTATTCTTTCGAGATGTACATGACAGTTTAATGTATTTTGACATATACATATATGGTTTGGGGGATTTCTGATTTCTGTTTCTGTGAACTTTTGAGCTTGTTCAACATCAGTAAGTTGTGAGGGTTTACTTGAGGTGTTCTTTCTGGGGGCTCCTTTCTGAGCCTACACCTTAGGGTGAAGTAGTTGTGTTTGGAATTCACTTAGACGGTGAATGCAAAGAAGCTAGAAAAGGCTGAGGCCCGACTGAAGGCAAAGCAGGAGAAGCGCTCAGAGAAGGACACCCTGAAGACCAGCAATCCTCTGTGAGTTTAGGAAAAAGGGCTCAGAAGGATAGCAGAGCAATCTGCTGGGACAGAAAGGTTATTGGGGGCACTGAAAGCTATACACTTACCTGTTTTAAAGAGTCTTAGAAGAGGCATCAGCCAGCCAGGCGGGCAGTAGAAAGGAGAGTCGGTTGGAATCATCTGGAAAGAACAAGTCCTATGATGTGCGAATTGAAAACTTTGATGTGTCTTTTGGTGATAGGTGAGAGAATGGTAGTAGGGGGTGGTATTCTTTTTGTTTTTCCAATTAAGGGAGAATTTGGAGAGATGAAATGGGCTTAAAAACAATGTTAGGATTCTGTTCAACTTGCTATGTGCCTGTTTTTAAAACACCCTTAATCTCCTTTCTACCACCCTTGCAGGGTACTCCTGGCTGGGGCAGATGTGAACCTAGCATGGGGCCGCCGATATGGGCTGGTGGGACGGAATGGGCTAGGAAAGACAACACTGCTGAAGATGCTGGCCACCCGGAGTTTGCGAGTCCCAGCCCACATTTCCCTGCTACATGTAGAGCAGGAGGTTGCTGGAGATGACACCCCTGCCCTGCAGAGTGTCCTGGAGAGTGATAGTGTGCGAGAGGACCTGCTACAGCGGGAGCGTAAGCTCAGTGCCCAGATTGCTGCTGGCAGGTGAGAGCACCAGGCTAGAAAAGACCTAGCAGAAGCTGTTCTTCAGAGTGCCTGCCATGCTGTCACAATCCTTGATTTGCATGCTCATCCTTGTGATTAGCAGAGCTTGGAACATGGCATTGTGGTACTCTACAGCCCTCATTCTTTGCCAGCACCCATTGCCCTGATACTTTGGGCAAGTCTTCCTGTGTTCTATTCCTATTCTTGCAACAAGGCAGCGAATGGCCTGTTTTCAAACTATATAGGGTGCAGGACATCTTCCTAGACTGCCTCAACTTAGGCTGGTTGCTCTTTCTCTTTTCCAGGGCAGAGGGTTCAGAAGCTGCACAACTGGCTGAAATCTATGCCAAATTGGAGGAGATTGAGGCTGACAAGGCACCTGCCAGGTATTTGAAATTCCCCCTCTTCATTGTATTTTACCTTTCCCTCCTGTGAAGTATTCCAACTGGACTTTTAAAAATTTCTTCATTCCTAGGGCATCAGTCATTCTTGCTGGACTTGGCTTTACCCCTAAAATGCAGCAGCAGCCCACCAGGTAAGAGATGCTTGCCATTCTTGGTTCTGAACACTGTTAGCTCTGATTAACACTGACCCCTAATGTGTGTCTGTCTGTGTTTAGGGAGTTCTCAGGTGGCTGGAGAATGAGACTGGCCTTGGCCCGGGCTCTGTTTGCTAGGTGAGTCTCTTGGAACCATGTACAAGCTTAGGCAGGATGGGTCTTGGACATGACCATGAGTCACTGACCTAAAAACCTCATGCCATGTATTCTTTTTCGTAGGCCAGATCTTCTGCTGTTAGATGGTGAGTTTAAAATGGGGCTCCCTTACTTCAAGGTAGGGACTGATGATAACATCTTTTTTCCTAGTTCTACAGCCCTTCAGTCACAACTGTGTGCCCCCACTTCCTCTACAGAACCCACAAACATGCTGGATGTAAGGGCCATCCTGTGGCTGGAGAATTATCTACAGGTGAATTTGGGGAAAGGTTCTGGAGTAGGTTCAGGGAAAGTCTGCCTCTAAGATACTTGGGAGCTTGGGATCTGTTTACCCTCCCAAACTGGGCCTGCTGTCCTGTGACTCCTCAGACATGGCCCTCCACAATCCTAGTCGTCTCTCACGACCGCAACTTCCTGAATGCCATTGCCACAGACATCATCCACCTGCACAGCCAGCGGCTAGATGGTTACCGGGGAGACTTTGAGACCTTCATCAAGAGCAAGCAGGAGCGGCTGCTTAATCAGCAGCGTGAATATGAGGCACAGCAGCAGTATCGCCAGCACATCCAGGTGTGGGGCAGACAGGACTGTGAGTCCCATCCCATGGGTATTAGTTGTGGTTAGCAAGGGAGTTTAACCAATGCCTGCCCTCCTTCTCCTGCAGGTATTCATTGACCGGTTTCGCTACAATGCCAATCGGGCCTCTCAAGTGCAGAGTAAACTCAAGATGCTGGAGAAGCTGTGAGTACAATGTCCTTGGCCAGACCCTGACTCCTGTTTCCTTCATTTGTTCCTTCATTTTTCAGTCTAACTTTGCCCTCCCATTCCAGGTCTTCCTTTGGCTAACAGGCAACTTTTTTTCCCTGCAGGAAAGCAGAAAGTATTTTATACTGCTCTTCGGTGGGGTTAATTTTGCCTATGTGTAGGCAACCACCAATCTACTTTCTGTCTTTACATATTTGCTTATTGTAGATGTTTTGTGTTTTAAAAAAAGCATACAATGTGTGACCTTTAGTATCTAGCTTCCTCACCTAGAATGTTTTCCAGGTTAATCCATGTTGTAGCATGCGTCAGTATTTTTTTTTTTAATGGCTGAATTATATTCTCTTGTACGACTGTACCATCTTTTGTTTATTGATTCATCCAATGGTGAACATTTGGGTTGTTTCCATTTTGATTATTACAAATAATGCTGCCATGAACATTTGTATACAATTTTTTGCATGAACATGTTTTCATTTCACTTGGGCACATACCTAGGAGTGGATTTACTGGTTTACTTGGTAATTTCATGTTTAACTTTTTGAAGATCTGCCAAAACATTTTTAAAATATGTATACTGTTACATTCCTGCCAGCAATGTATGAGAGTTGAAGTTTCTCATCTTTGCCAACACTTACTCTTTAATTTTCAGTTTTAGCCATCCTGGTGGGTGTGAAGTAGTTTAGATTTGCATTTCCTTAATGACTAATGATACTGCACTTTGGAGTTTTAATCTCGAGTAGCCTTTCTAAGAGTTCTGGGAGGAAGATTAAGTTCATAAAGTTTAGAATTTTGTGACATTTAAACAAATATCATGATATATTTGCTGGCAGTGAAAAACTACAAAACAATGAGAGCTGGGGATGTGACTCAGTCAGTGGTGGAATGCTTGCCTACTATGTGTGGAGGCCCTGTGTTCAATCCCCAGTACCACATATGGGGAGAAAAGACTTCCAGAAAAAGAGTTGAGCATATAGCTCAGTTGGTAGAGAACCTGCATGGCATGTATGAGGCCCTGGATTCTGTCTCCAGCACTGCAAAAATAAATACATTAAATTTTTTTAAATGCATCAAGCTGGGCGTGGTGGCACACACCTATAATCCCAGAGACTCGGGAGGCTGAGGCAGTAGGATCGCAAGTTCAAAGCCAGCCTCAGCAACTTAGCGAGGCCCTAAGCAACTCAGTGAGATCCTGTCTCTAAATAAAATACAAAATAGGGTTGGGGATGTGGCTCAGTGGCTGAGTGCCCCTGAGCTCAATCCCCGGTTCCAAAAAACGAAAAAATTTTAAAATGCTAAAAGAAAAAAAAAAATGTTTTTCAGCCGGGACGTGGTGGTGCACACCTGTAATCCCAGCACTTGGGAGGCTGAGGCAGGAGGATCACGAGTTCAAAGCCAGCCTCAGCAACTAAGCGAGGCCCTAAGCAACTCAGTGAGACTCTGTCTCTAAATAAAATACAAGCTGGGCGTAGTGGCGCACGCCTGTAATCCAAGCGACTTGGGAGGCTGAGTCAGGAGGATCGCGAGTTCAAAACCAGCCTCAGCAACTTAGCAAGGCCCTTAGCAACTCAGTGAGACCCTGTCTCAAAATAAAATACAAAATAGGGCTGGGGATGTGGCTCAGTGGCCGAGTGCCCCTGAGTTCAATCCCTGGTCCCAATAAATAAATAGATAGATACATACATACATACATACATACATACATACATACAAAAATAATAATACAAAATAGGGCTGGGGATGTGGCTCAGTGGCCCATGCCCCTGGGTTCAATCCCCAATAACAAAAAAAAAAATGTTTTTCAGCAGATGGTGAACTAGAAAAATATATTCTAAAATAATAATAACTGAGTTAGGGAGTATAAGCTTTTCCTAAGTTTTCTCTGAACCTGTATTTGTGCAAGAGGAATAAAGTTATTTTTTAAGTTCATATTTATTTATTTACTTATTTACTTATTTACTTATTTTGCCTGATACTGGGGATTGAACACAGGGCCTTGCATGTGATAGGCAAAGCTCTACCATACCCCCAGTCATAAGAAGGTTACTTCTTAAAATCTTAAATCTAGTCCATTCTCTCTCCCTCCTCAGACCTGAGCTGAAGCCTGTGGACAAAGAATCCGAGGTTGTGATGAAGTGAGTGGTAAACCAGGGGTGCTGGTGGGGAAACTCTTATTTCTGGCTGCCCAACGCTCCTCACCTGCACCTACAGATTCCCTGATGGGTTTGAAAAGTTCTCACCGCCAATTCTACAGCTAGATGAGGTGGATTTCTACTATGATCCTAAGCACGTCATCTTCAGTCGTCTCTCTGTTTCAGCTGATCTTGAGTCCCGCATATGTGTGGTATGGTTTCTGTTTGTCTACTCCTTGAGCTGCAAATCTTGCATCCCAGAAAGTGTGGGTTGGGCCATTCTGAGGCCATAGAAGGAGGAAGTGCACAGGAATAGGAGTTGGGTCTAGGCAAAAGATATTGCTGTACTCATACTCTGGCCTCATACAGCCACCCACAGAGCTTAGAAACCTGGTTTATGGTATTTTCTGAATACTCAGAGCAGTATTTTTTCTGTCTCAGTTCTGAGTTAACCATGGGATGTTGAAGCAAAAGCATGGGTTTCAGGATCAGATTTCTGATCCTGACTGACTGTACCAGTCCCTAGCTTGATTACCAAGCAATGTGTTCTTCCTTAAAAGGGAGATGATAAACCAGGCACAGTGGTACACTCTTGTAATCCCAGAGACTCAGGAGACCAAAGCTGGGGGATTTCAAGTTGCCCAGCTTGTGCAACTTAGCAAGACTCTGTCTCAAAGTAAAAAAAAGGGCTGGAGATGTAGCTCAGTATGTAATGCCCCTGGTTTTAATCCCCAGTACCTTTTTAAAAAAACAGGGGGTGGCGGGGGCAGTGGCTATGGGAGGTAGTATCTACCTTACTTGGTTATTGGGAAAAGTAGCACTTATTGGGAACTCCCTAGCCCTTAGTAAGTGCTCAAGTATTGGTTTTAGTTCTTTAGAAATATTTGATTATGGGACTGGGTAGAGCAGTTGCCTAGCTCTGTAAAACAAAGAAATTTGGGGGGATAGAGAAAGCATAACCTAGGACCCCCTTATCATCTCATTCCCTTCTGTGTTCCTTCATGTGCAGTCTTTAACATTCCTGTACTATTTACAGGTTGGGGAGAATGGGGCTGGGAAGTCTACCATGCTGAAGCTGCTTATGGGGGACCTGGCACCTGTTCGAGGCATCAGACATGCCCATAGGTAAGGTGCCACCACTAACCATGTGTACACATTCATACACTCCGCCTACACTTCTTCATAGTTATTGCCTTCCACCTTCATTCTGCCTGCAGGAATCTGAAGATTGGCTATTTCAGCCAGCACCACGTGGAGCAGCTGGATCTGAATGTCAGTGCTGTGGAGCTGTTGGCACGCAAGTTTCCTGGTGTGTTAGGGATTTGAATTGAGGCAAGAGGGCCCAGGCTGACCTCTGCAGCTAGGGGTTGGTATAGAGTAGCCATGCCCAAGACTAGGCATAAGACATGGGCATGTAGAGCAAATCTGGAGAGTTAGGGACAAAGTTGGGTCAATAGTCCACCTGATGAGGGGGGCCATTTCCAGGGCGACCTGAGGAGGAATATCGTCACCAGTTGGGCCGATATGGCATCTCTGGAGAACTGGCTATGCGTCCTGTTGCAAGCTTGTCTGGGGGCCAGAAGAGCCGGGTGGCCTTTGCTCAGATGACCATGCCCTGGTGAGCCCTGATTTTCTAGAGTTTCTGCCTTCCCATTTCCCTTTCTTGCCCAGTAGGAAATGATTCTCTTGTCTTTGTACCAGAGGGGTTCATTTTCTCCCATCATCCCCTTCATCCCATAACTGCCCACCTTCCTGGGTTCTGCCTTCCAGTCCTAACTTCTACATTCTGGATGAACCCACAAACCACCTGGACATGGAGACCATTGAGGCTTTGGGCCGCGCTCTCAACAATTTCAAGGTGAGTATGCTTTCCTGCTTACTGCTATCCCCTAGGTCTCGGCACCCCTTGGTTCCCTCCTGAATACCTCTTGCTTTCCTGTTTTTCAGGGTGGTGTGATTCTGGTGTCCCACGATGAGCGCTTCATCCGGCTGGTGTGCCGAGAGTTGTGGGTGTGCGAAGGAGGCGGCGTCACCCGGGTTGAGGGGGGATTTGACCAGTACCGAGCCCTCCTCCAGGAACAGTTCCGGCGTGAGGGCTTTCTCTAGGGCCGCTAGGCTAAGGACTGTGCCCAGGACCTGGACTGGTTTTGAAGACCCCTGGGCCATCATTTAAGCAATCAAGTCCAGGCCACAGACTTCGCCCTGCCTGGGGATAGCCTTATTCCAAGATCTCTCTTCTGTTGACTGGAGCATTCTCTATACAACATGGAGAGCCCATCCAAGGGTCTGTGAGGACTGTGTCCCAGAGGAAGAGGTTGGGGGTTCCCTCTGGGGTTGTAGATATCCCCACTGCCCCAGGTTGACTGGGCCCCAAGTGGCTGCTATGTAAATTAAATCATCCCCTGCATCTCCTTTGCCTCATCTCTGCTGCTCCCTCTCAGGGCTTCGGTGGTTACATATTATTGAGGGTGTGGGCACTCTGGTGTTTTCCTGTGACACTGGTATCCGTCACACAGAGGAAGCAACAGCCATACCAATTGTGCCCCTGGGAAGAGACAACGGGGCTGGTGTGGCATGGAGGTCATCTGCCTGACCTGGGGGTGGGCTAAGTGGTGGAATGAAGGCCAGTGTATTGGTGACATGTGCTTATTAAACTGGCCTGGGTTTGGTCTCAGCTGAAGGGGTCTTGGACTCCGCCATTTCAGCCCTGCTGTTAGGAATTAGAACCGATTCTGAAATCTGGCCTGCTTTTTCCAGGACTCTGGCCTAGGCTCCCCTTGCTTCTCTGCTCTGGACCCTCAGGGCTCAAAAGAAGCTAACTTTGTCCCCATTTAGCATCAGTGTTTTCATGTTTTTTTATTTTTCTTTTAATCATAGGAGAAACCTAAGAAGTAGGGAATTGAGAACAGAATCTAATGGGAAAAACTAGGACACTTCATTTTCAAATTAAGCATTCTTTGAGAGGGAAAGCCAGGACAGTAGCATGTGCCTGTAGTGCCAGCTACTTGGGAGGCTGAGATAAAAGGGTTGCTTGTGTTCAGCAACCAGGAATTTGGGTTCAGCCTGGATAACATACATCTCAAAAGCAGGGGGTGTATATTTAACTAAGGTCCTATGATTTGTAAATGTTACTCCTTGAGGATTTAGCTGCTATGTGTAATTGGTAAGCAGAAGATATTAAAATGAAGACATTATTCTCAATGACAGAAGAGAGAGCAGTCAGCAGATGGAACTTTTTAGCATTGTGGAAATTGTAGTCAACCAAGGAAAGTTCAACCAAGGAAACAACTTCAAGCTACTGAGGGTTTCGAGGTACAGCTAGGGGAGAGAAACCAATTTTGGAGTGAAAAAACAAAGGCATGAAGGCTCTATTGAACCACAGCAAGTGCTGGTGGACTGGTGGAGCTGACAGAAGGGCTGCTGATCTGTCTGCCCCCTCAGCTTCCCTCTCCTAGAAATCCAGAGTGTTCCTCCAGCTACATCTCTGGCCATGTGTACTCTCAGCACTCCTGAGAACTCTCTCACAGCCCCCCACATTCTCTTCCAGCTTCAAACCTGCAGATGGATGAGTCAGGGAGCCATCTGTAGGACCTATCTGCCAGGCTTTCAGCCCCAGAGCCTCTCCCAGTCTCTCCCAACTCCTACAGGAGTTCTTCCAACTACTTTAGGGACCTGGAAAATACAGTTGAGGCCTTCCATGACACAGCTGGTTTTTGCGCACCAGATCCCTGCCGCTGGAGTTGAATATAAGGGTAAAGCTCAGCTCCTATTGCTAAAAGAATGGGCCACCGATAGAAGCTGGATAGCCACAACAAATTCCTTAACATCTGCTCAGATTTTTTTGTTGTTTGGTACTGGGGGTTGAACCAGGGATGCTTTACCACTGAGCTACATCCCTTGCCCTTTTTATGTTGAGACAGGGTTTCATCCCTGTTGCCAAGACTGGCCTTAAGCTTGCAATCCTGCCTCAGCCTCCCAACTCATTGGGATTTCTGGTGTATGCTATCCCACTGGCTGTTGTGAGGATTTGCTGCCAAGCACAATATACAAGCATTCAGAAAGTGATTCCTGTCTGGCCTGTCTGTGATTTGAAGGACTATTTTATGGGAAAAGATGTAAGTTTCTGGACTGGGGACATAGCTTAGTTGGTAGAGTGCTTGCCTCGCAAGCACAAAGCCCTGGGTTCAATCCCCAGCACCAGGGGGTCGGGGGAAAAGATGTAAGTTTCTCTTCTAAAAGTAGGCCAGTGGACTGAGAGGAAGACAAACTGCAGTTGTTGAGGCTGCCTCCTGATTGTACCCCCACTCACTACGGCTGTCCAGCCTTGTCAGAAAATGGCTTTCTTGGGTAGAAAGCAGCACTGGATGACCTCCAGCTTGGCTTCCAATTTTATACCAATTCCATGAAAAAGAAGTGAAGAGTCTGTATGTATGGCAGTGCCCGCCTTCAGGTATGAATTAGTGCTAAGACTAGTTTTTAAAAATGAGAGAGAAGAGTTAACAGAAGAGAGTTGTCTTGAGGGATGGAAAAATGGCAATGTCAGCCAGCTCCATTTCAGAAAGCACAGGACAAAGAGGAAAGAGGAATCTGATATGGAAGTTGCCCTGGATTCCAGACTGCATCATGGCAGCCACCCCCTTCACTGGTGATCTCAGCCAGTTGGGAAGCCGTCATTCTGCAGCTGCTGACCCTGGCTGCTCTGCCAACATCAGACCTTTAACTAATCAGGAGCTGGTCAGGGCAAAAGCTTCAGTCTGCAGAATCTGTTGAAATCCTGGCCTCCTGCCTCCCCTGGCCAGACCTTACCAATACCTTCTCAGGCAACCTGGCTATCCCTGATAGGAGGCCCTGGGGCCTTCAGTACAGTCTATGAGGTATTCAGATGCCAGTCAGAGAATTTTTACTGCCAAGTGATGTTACTGTCTTGAGATTTGTTGGACATACACATCATTTTGCTAACTTTAGCATCACAGCTTGGCTCTACATCGGGCTTGAGCATTCAGACTGTTATCAGAGACTATGAAATCCCAGCAGGCTAGCAGGGTGGCCCCAGACTGTGGAATGCTTTCACAGCTTGAGTGAAGGGTTTCTAGGAGTCCCTGAACCTGGAATGATGAACTTCCCTCATTCAGCTCCTCCAACAGAGCTTCCATTGCCCTTGTTTTGCTTCCCCCATTATGAGCTGCATGCCATCATTGAGATATGGTTTCTGCTTTGCCTTGACATCCGAGAGGGCCAGACTTGGCTCACTCATCTTTGCATCTTTTTGTGCCTGTTGCAGATTGGATTTCCTGGAGTATATTGAAGATATCAGCAGGCGGGGTGTATGGGTGGAAGGGAGGACCTGGAAATAGGATCAAGTAGAAAGAGAACTTGAGCTGCAATCCAGGCCCAAGGAGAACCTGGGTCAGCCCCATATTCTGGAACTGGGATAGCCCTGTAGAGTTGTTCTGAGTTGGGGCAGTGTGGACCAAGCTTTCCTTCTGCTGGGGCTGTCAGTCTTTGGATGCTGGCTGCTACCAGGAGGCATGACCTTGGGAGAGATTTTCCTCAGCTGAGGCGATACCCCCAAGGAACTGACAGCTTAGGACTTTCTGCTATCAGTACTCTTAGCAGTGAGGACAACAGTACTTCATTCCTGAGAAGGGATCTGGGTAGTTCATCATAGCATCCACTCCAGTGCCTAGAGTATAATAGGTGCTTAGTAAAAATATTTGATGAAGTTTGACAAATTAATATTTGAGGAAATTTTGAGAAAAAGTAGATGATCACATTGAAGGAGAGAGCATAGGAAAGGAGCCCATTACCAGAATTCAGTGTTAATGGGATGGGGATCAGAACAAAGGAGGTGAGCTGAGAACAGACTGTAAGATGCAGTGAGGGTTTTTGAACTCAGCCCAAACTACAGAGGACCCCTTTCTCTAGTCAAAATCTTTACAATGAAATGAGATGGCAACCTTGGAACACTAAGCCAAGTTAAAAGGGTTTTTTTGGTTGGTTTGCTTGTTTGTTTTTTGGTTTGGTTTGGTTTTTGGTATTGGGGACTGAACCTCAGGAGTACCACTGAGCTACATCCCAACCCTTTTGTTTTTAAATTTTGAGACAGGGTCTTGCTAAGGTGTTTAGGGCCTTGCTGTGTTGCTCAGGCTGGCCTTGAACTTGTGATCCTCCTGCCTCAGCCTCCCAAGCTTCTGGGATTACAGGCATGTGCTACTCTGCCTGACTAAACGGGTCTTTCAATTTTTTTTTTAAACTTCCCCTTGTTTCCCTTTGAGGAAATGCTAAGGAACTTTCAGATAATAACTGAATGTTTCAAGGCTCTTGTGCAGTAGGCATGATTAAAGTGCTTTCCCTGTATTAACTCAGTCAATCCTTACAAGCCTATTATTATCCACATTTTATTAAATGAAGAAATACAGGGAGTTGACATGGTGGCAGGACTGAGATTCAAGGCCAATCTGACTCTAGAGTACAGCTCTTAACTGCCACACTGGGCTATGATGCTGCTCTTGGTGTGACATGACATGCTGAATATAGCTTGTTAATGTCACCTCTAAACCTTCATCATTAATTGCATGGACAGTGGGCTTGGGCAAGCTTCCCTCAGGAGAGCAAGCTAGTGAGGGGGATTCCTCGGTAGAGTGGTTTACACATGTGAGGTGCTTAGAGAAGAAATGATCCAGAGTTCGTGGTGTAGAAGTCACAAACTGGGACTGGTTCAGCTCTACCACTGATGGTCTTGAGCAAATCAACCTTTGCTAAGTAAATTATCCATATTCATAAAACGAGTCTCACATAGGTGGTTTTGCTGCTTCTTTGGGCAGTACTTTGTTTTTACAGTACTAGGAATAAAACCCAGGGATACTTTACCCCTGAGTCACATCCTCAGTCCTTTTTTATTTCAAAACTCTCTGACCAAGTTCTAAAGGCTGACCTCGAACTCGTGAACTTGTGATCCTCCTGCCTCAGCTCCCCAGTTCCTGGGATTACAGGCATGTGCCACCACACCCAGCTTCTTTGGTTATTTGGAAGGTTTGAATGAGATGAGATCCTATGTAAAGTGAATAAGAATTTATGAAAGCTGTGAAGTCCCAAGGATCTAAGAGGTGTTGTTTCATGGAGTGATGGAGCAGCAGCTCAGGGCCTCCTAGAGATACTAAGACTTGCATTTATGCCCATAAACATTCCAAACATCCTCAACATGGCCTCAGGAGGGCCACCCACTGCTTTCCACGTCTGCTGAACCTGGCACCAGAAAGCCTACTGGCACCCACTGAATTGCATGGGGTGAAGCAGAAATCCTGCAATTCATGCTCATTCTAATATATAGGTCATGTCCTATTGGTAAGTCTAGGCTTCTGTTTTCTTTATGTTAAATCAGTGGGTGATTTGGAAGTGATTTCTGTGGTACATTTAAGAGAATTTTGAAACCCTAAATTAGAATAAATATTTGTCAACCCATGCTATGGCTTTTATGACCCTGAGAAAGGCTTTCACAAATGGTCTCTTCAGGCCTTCTCAATAATCTCGTAGACGTGGTTTCTGCTGAGTTGTTTAACAGAAGGACCTTGGGGCAGACAAATGTGTGTCTTTCTTAGGTTCACTGTGTGTGCAGAAGTGAGGCAAGAACAAGGTATCTGGTTCCTCGACCTTCTCACATCCAGGTGGGCTATTCTCAACTTTGTTCCACAACTATTCATGTCATGCATACCTAGGATATGTATCCTTCTGTCCCTTTAGGGAAATATTTTAAATCCAGAATGGGGAGAGTAACTATGAATCTGACTTTTCATTTGTTTTTAATTTGTAAATTAGGGGACCCACCCTGGAGTCAGAAGGAAGTGGCTTTGCACTTGGATTCCATTATCTAATAGCTTTAGACCTTAGCAAATTAAGCTTTTCTGTACCTTAGCTTCCTAATCTATAAAATGGGAATAATAATGATTCTTACAGTGAAGCATGGTAACACATACCTATAATTCCAGTCATTTGGGAGGCTGAAACAAGAAGATTTCAAGTTTGAGGTCAGCTTGGGAAACTTAGTGAGACCCTGTCTCAAAACCTAAAAACGAGGCAGGCATGGTGGTGCACACCTTTAATCCTAGCAAACTGGGAGGCTGAGGCAGGAGGATTGCAAGTTCAAAGCCAGCTTCAGCAACTTAGACCCTAAGCAACTTAGCAAGACCCTGTCTCAAAATAAAAATTAAAAAGGACTGGGAATGTTGCTTAGTGGTGTAGTGCCCCTGGGTTCAAGCCCCAGTACTGGAAAAAAAAATATTTCTTACACTGGAGAGTTATGATGACTTGTAAGATAATATAAGCCAAATTCTCATTATGGGTTCTAGTGATCAATAAATGTTACCTGATGTGGGGAGCCATTCTTATTTAGCAGAATCAAACTAGGTTGAGCCATGTGACGCAGAGACCTGGCTTCTAGGAACTGCCAGGAGGCAAGTGGCACTGCATGGGAGTGGTTCCCTGTCTCCTTCGGGAATTTTCCCCTTAAGAGAAAGGCTCCCTAACTCCACCCTATCCTGTCCATCACAGAAGCTCCTCCCTGTCCTTGCCCCCTTTTACCTGTCTGTCTATAAATAAAAGAGAGTTGGGCTACTCATAATTGATGTAGGAAGAGGCTAGAGCTGGTATGGCCAGATCTGTTATGCCTCCTCTCATTTAAAGAGTATTGGCTCTTGTGTGTTTATTGAGTAGATAAGGTTTTTGGGTAACAGATAGAAAAACCGCCAACATCCTCCTCCTGCAATTAACCCTTTTCTCCTGCACGCAGAACATGAAAGAGAGGACCCTCACAAGCCATTATGATGAGTATTAGTGTTTATTGTGATCCTCACTGCTTTGTTGATTTTTAGTGAGATATTGTTTATAATACTGTGTAACTGAGAACCACTGTATTTAGTCATATTGCCTCAGTCAAATGAACAGGCATCTACATCTCCTCCTGTGTCACTGAGCCCAGAAGGGACCTCTTGAATTCTTTTCTCACTGCAAAGACATTCTCTTCTAATTGTTCTACACACACACACACACACACACACACACACACACACCCCTACCTTTAATTCTTTCTGGATGTTCTACACTCCAATGTATTCCATTACTCAGCGCTTTGTTCCAGATTGGTGACTGTCATCAGTGTAAGAATCCAAGTGGGGACCCTTCAGCATAGTCCTTCTGAACCTTTTGCTTGCTCAAGATCTCTAACTGTTCCTACTCCCTGTCTCAGTAGTCAAAACATAGGCTTGGCACATCCAGAACTTATAAGTGGAGTGATGTTAGAGTGAAACTAGTATGAATCAGAAAAAATGACTGAGCCGGGCACAGTGGCACATGCCTGTAATCCCAGTGGCTCAGGAGGCTGAGGCAGGAGGGTTGCAAGTTCAAAGCCAGCCTCAGCAACAGCAAGGCCCTAAGCAACTCAGTGAGACCCTGTCTCTAAATAAAATACAATTAGAGCTGGGGATGTGGCTCAGTGGTCGAGTGCCCCCTGAGTTCAATCCCTGGTTACCCCCACCTCCCCAGCAAAAAAATGACTGAGATGTAGAAGTCATTCAGGAGATTGTGAATTTTGGTTTGGTGTTGTGTGTGTGTGTGTGTGTGTGTGAGAGAGAGAGAGAGAGAGAGAGAGGACTGGGATGACATCTAAGACCACCCAAGGGCATGGCAGAACACAGTGACTGAAAGAATACATGAAATGTGATGAAAAGCAAGATGCCTTGCCCTTCAAAGCACTGGATGCCTTAAGCCATCAGAGCTTGGCACCATAGTCCCCTGAACTTTACCTACTCACCCAACTCCATTCTACTTTCATCTTCCCTCTTTAGCTTGTGACCTGCTTCTTGTGTCACTTTTCTCACCAAAAGAGGATGTGCTGACCAGCAAAG
>JAJEJO010000212.1:518741-549166 GCA_020662805.1 Glaucomys volans
TTTTTTTTTGGTACCGGGGGTTGAACCCAGGACACTCCACCACTGAGCCACATCCCCAGCCCTATTTTGCATTTTATTTAGAGACCGGGTCTCACTGAGTTGCTTAGGGCCTCACTAAGTTGCTGAGGCTGGCTTTGAACTTGTGATCCTCCTGCCTCAGCCTCTCAAGTGTTGGGATTACAGGCATGCGCCACCATGCCTGGCTGACAGCTGCATTTCTAATGATAAGTTAGTTAACACATCTGGTTTACAAATCAGTCTCTTTTAAGTTTCACCTGTGTGAGATGAAATCCCTTAGCATAATCCAGGAATAAGAATTTACTGAACACTGTATACCTGTCATGGTTCTTAGTATTTTATATGAATTATTCAATCTAATTTTTTTGTACCAGAAATTGAACCCAAAGGGGTTTAATCACTGAGCCACACCCCCCAGCCCTTTTTATATTATTTTTTAGAGACAAGGTCTCATTGAGTTGCAGTTGAGTTGCTCAGGGCCTTGCTAAATTGCTGAGGCTAGCTTTGAACTCACAATACTCCTGCCTCAACCTCCCAAGTCACTGGGATTACAGGCATGCACCACCATGTCCAGTGAATTATTCAATCTTTACAACAAACCAATGAGATATGTGTAATCCCAAGTTTATAAATGAGAAAATGGAAGCCGGGCGTGGTGGCGCACGCCTGTAATCCAAGCGACTTGGGAGGCTGAGTCAGGAGGATCGCAAGTTCAAAGCCAGCCTCAGCAACTTAGCGAGGCACTTAGCAACTCAGTGAGACCCTGTCTCTAAATAAAATACAAAATAGGGCTGGGGATGTGGCTCAGTGGCCAAGTGTCCCTGAGTTCAATCCCTGGTTCAAAAAATAATAATAATAATAATAAATGAGAAAATGGAGACCCAGTCAAATTAAATACTTGCCTAGGTTCACCCAGCTAGTGAGACTGAGCTGGGATTAGAATGGAGGTCACCTGGAGCCCAAAGCTCAAGCTCACCCACTTCAGCACTGTGAGACACTCTGACCATGTGGATGTACTTTGTGGACCTGAGGCCGTGAGCATCCATTCTCTGCATGGTGACTTCAGCAGTGTGCCCTGCAGACCACATCTGAGCTGCCTTCCTGGAGAATACCACCATATTTCAAAATATTTTATGAAATAAACCCAATTTGTTCAATAGTCATTTTTCCCCCTATAATTTCTTATGGTCCTAATCCATACAGTTTCTGATCAACCTTAACTAATCATACTTGCTAACTCACTTTATTCTATGATCAACCTCAAGAAAAGAAATGCTCTTTCATTTAGCTTGGATGCGCCTCAGTGATATCTCTAGGCATATCTCCCTGCTCCTTCCAGCTCCCAGCTGCTGTGTCAGTGCCCTGGGAGGTTTGAGACGCTGCTCCTGCTTGACACAGGCTGCCTCTCTGAAAGCTGGCTGCTTCCTCAGGAACTCTCTGAGCATGGGCATGCTATGACTCCACACCTCACCAGTATGCTCACTACCTCCTGGAAACGGGAAGGTTTGGTACAGGACGTTTAGGTGTCTGGGGAAAGAGCATTCCATCTGATTTGACATTTCCATGCTTGAGGCCTTACCTTCCCCTCTATACAAAGAATGTGACAATCCTCTGTCCTCTGCCTGAGTTGTTTGACATTATAGATATAATGCTGTCTAGAGAGGAATCATGGAGAGATGTCCCCTCACATGACAAAGTAGAGAGTGCTTCATTGAACAATTTCCACACCCCAGGCCATAGCCCCCGACATCCTATTTGCTGGCTCCTGGACTGTCCATTCATTGTACCACATGTGCCTGGGCCTGAGGACAGCACTGGCTCAGACACTGTTATTGTGCTCAGGGGTCTGTGCCATCACAGGGAAGAGACAGAGACACAAGCTAAGGGGCACATGTATAGGAGCACAGTGGAGTGCCAGGTACAGCCTGTCACCACCATGCACCCCAACCCTGCTCTTCCAGCCCGGCTGACTGCAGCTCCTGCACCTCCCACCTACCGTGCTCATCAACACTTCTCTGCCCTGCCAGCTCGACATATTCTGGAAAACCTCAGAAAACCTTCCCTGAATCCCCCAAGTGGGGATGACACCCTTCTGTGCTCCCAGGACAATGGGCACATTCCCTACCATAGCTCCTAGCACATTGTTCTTGAGAACAATCAGCTGTTTTCTGACTTGTGCCCCACAGTAGACCTTGCATCTCCGAGAGCAGGGACGGCGTTACTGCCTTCCCGCTGTCTACTGCGATGCCTGCCATATACTGTCTGGACAAGTACCTGCTAGTATGATGTTCTATATTGAGTTTCCTAATTACAAAGCGGCCTTACTACATTTCTTCAATAAATGTGACTTGGTCATAGTGAAGAAAACAAAAACCCGCTAAATGAATGGGACAAAAAGAGTGAAAATGATTCCTCCAACCAGGCACCATAGTGCTTAAAATTACAGTATTAGAAAGGCATTTGGGGGTTGGGGTTGTGGCTCGTGGTAAAGCACTTGCCTCACATGTATGAGGCACTGGGTTTGATCCTCAGCACAACCTAAAAATAAATTAAATGAAGGTACTGTGTCCATCTACAACTAAAAACTTTAAAAACAGGCATTTGGGAGAGTAGAAAGTAATAAGGTATGTTATATGCATGTTTGAAATGCCACAATGAAACCCATTCTTATGCTTAATTAATACACACTAATGAGAAAGAAAAAGATATTCTCATTATGCATGACCATTCCTCCTCTCAAGGAATATTAAATAGTGACACTTATATAAGGAAGAGCTAGTAAGGGACCACCCACATGAAGAAGAATGGTGATGAGAGAGAGCATCTATTTTGGAAATCTAGACTCAAAATTCAACCCCACACCCCTCTAAGAGTTACTTAATTAGTAACATGAGTTTTCAGTTAGTAACATGAGGATTCATTTACACCAACAAGCTATAGGGATCAAGTGGCAGGATGTATATAAAGCACTAGTGAAGAGCTTTGCACACAGTAGATGCAAAATAAAGGGTGCTTGCTTTCTTATTATTATCAGATCCCAAATTTGTATTGGTTTTGACTGGAATATCTTTTGTATACACAAGAAAGACTTTCAGGAGAGGAAAAAGAAAAAAGAACATCTTACAGAATCAGAAGGGAGGTATCAAGGCTACAACTACTCTGTGAAAAAACCCCTCTGTAGCCAGGCGCGGTGGTGGCACCTGTAGTCCCAGCTACTCGGGAGGCTGAAGCAGGAGGATCAATAGAGCCCAGGAGTCCAGGGCCAGCATGGGTGACATATTGAGACCCCATCTATTTAAAAATAAATAAACAAGTATGATTTTTAAAGCCCCTACATTCTCTTTACTCAACATTCTCATTCACACGTGTTTCTAACTTTCCTGAGCAGTTTTTCCTCATGCTGAGACAGTGAAAACGAAGACACGTTTTGTGTGGCAAAATACATTAAGCCCCATAGAAAGAGCAAAATTATTCAAAGGACAGGTGAGCTTGAGAACACTCTAGAAAGCAAGGCAAACAGTGTCAAAACGTGAGTTAACATTAGGGCAACCTGATAAAGCAATAAGGGGAGCAGCAGTGGAATCACCTCCCCCTTTATTTTTGGTACTGGGGGTGTTCTGCCAGGGAACTACATTCCCAGACCTTTTTTTTTGAACCGGAGATTGAACTCAGGGACACTCGGCCACTGAGCCACATCCCCAGCCCTATTTTGTATTTTATTTAGAGACAGGGTCTCACTGAGTTGCTTAGGGCCTCGCTAAGTTGCTGAGGCTGGCTTTGAACTCGCGATCCTCCTGACTCAGCCTCCCAAGTCGCTTGGATTACAGGCGTGCGCCACCGCGCCCAGCTCTTTTGTTTTTGTTTTTTATTTTCAGGCAGGATTTCACTAAGTTGCCCAGGTGGCCTTGAAATTGAGATCCTCCTGCCTCAGCCTCCTGAGTCCCTGGAATTACAAGAATGCATCTCTGTGCCTGGTTCATCACCCCTGACTTTTTTTTCTTTTCAAGGGATCCCTTTTCTCCTGAAATAATCCCCCCTTCTCTGGGTTCCCATGGCACTTTGCTTCCACCTTCCTTGAAAAACTGGTCACATTTGGCCTTGAATGGAGCTTCCTCTACACATGAGTTGTAAGCTCCAGGCCTGGCAGGGGTATTTTTAAGTCTCCATAGCTACACTGCTCTGGCCTTAAGGTTTGTATCTCAGCAAATCCACAGGAGTCTTTACACAATTAATTTGGTGATGTGTGTGGTTCCTTCTCTTTGTACAGCTGGTTCAGCTCTTTTGGGAGAAAGACCTTGGCAAGCACTAGTGTTGGCCTCCTCTTTCTCCCCCACCACTCCCTCCTCTACCTCCATCACTGTCTGTCCCTCTGTCTTGATGGCTCTGGTTGCTGTCACCCAGGTTGCTGGTGAAAGTATTAGTTGTGTATTCTTACTGCTACTATCCAATTTCAGATAAGGCTTTCTCTTGAGATTTTTTTTTTACCTGTATTGTGGATTGAACCCAGTGTCTCATGCATGCTAGGCATGCTCTCTTGAATTTTTAAAAATTTGATCAGACATGGTGATATATGAAGGAGGCCCTGGGTTCTCATGAGCTGGGGGTATGGCTCAATGGTACAGCATTTGCCTAGCAGGAATGAGACCCTGGGTCCAATTCCCAGCAACACACAACAACAACAACAACAACAACAACAGCCAGGTGTAGAGGCACATGCCTGTAATCCCAGTGACTAGGAAGGTTGAGGTAGGAGGATTGCAAGATCAAGGCTGGCCTTAGCAATTTAGCAAAACCCTAAGCAACTTAGTGAGACCATCTCAAAATTAAAAGGGCTGAAATTCTGGCATTTGCTGGTAAATGGATGAAGTTAGAGAATATTATGCTAAGTGAAATAAGCCAAACCCAAAAAACCAAAGGCTGAATGTTTTCTCTGATATGCAGATACTAATTCACAATAAGGAGGCACGGGATGGGGACAGCATAGAGATAGGGAAGAATAGAGTTACTTTGTATTAGGTAGAGGGGAGTGAAGGGAGGGGAAGGGGTATGGGGGGAGGAATGATAGTAGAGTGAAACAGACATTATCACCTCATGTACAGGTATGACTCATGTGATACTGCAATATGTATAATCAGAAAAATGAGAGATTATACTACTTTTATGTATGATCTATCAAAATGTATAAATGTATTGTACTGTCATGTACAACTAATTAGAAGAAATACAATTAAAATTGTAAAAATAAATTTAAAAAATTAAAAGGGCTGGGGAGACAGATGTGGTGGCACATGCCTGCAATCCCAGCAACTCAGGAGACTGAAGCAGAAAGATCACAAGTTCAAGGCCAACCTCAGCAACTTAGTGAGACCCAGTCTCAAAATTAAAACAAAAAATAACAAGGGCTGGGGATGTAGCCCGGTGGTAAAAGCCCCTCTGGTTTCAATCCCCAGTACCAATAAACAAACAAACACCATTCTTCAAAAGGACTGATTGGAGGTCTGAGGGAAAGAAATTGCAAGATGAGACTAGAAATTATGTACTAGAAACACAGAAATACTGCAAGAATGATGGAGACGTGTAGAAAGGACCAAAAATCAGCTTGACATGCTCTCACTGTACAAACAAGGGACTCTTGAAGTATCTGTACAGGAAGGATTGGAATCGATGACAGTCCCTGAATACAATAAAAACCATGAGTCGCCGGGCGTGGTGGCGCACGTCTGTAATCCCAGCACTTGGGAGGCTGAGGCAGGAGGATAGCGAGTTCAAAGCCAGCCTCAGCAACTTAGTGAGGCCCTAAGCAACTCAGTGAGACCCTGTCTCTAAACAAAATACAAAATAGGGCTGGGGATGTGGCTCAGTGGCTGAGTGCCCCTGAGTTCAGTCCCCAGTACCAAAAAAAAAAAAAAAAAAAAAAAAAAACCAACAAAAAACTATGAGTCTATACTAAGACATATCAGTACATGAAGACTTTGAAAGTTTGCTAAGAAATGATATCTTACATATTTTCAAAGTATTTCCACCCAAACATTTATTAATTATAAAGAGTTACTTCAGAGTAGAAGGCTTGGCAGACACTACCTTAATCAAGTAATCAGAGTGAACAGCATCAGTAATGGGACAAATCAATGTCTCCTGCCACCTGATAGGATACAATCAAAGTACAGCATCACTCCCGCAATATTCCTGTCGAAGACTCGTAACTGGAATCTAATCACGAAGAAGCATCAGGCAGGACCAAATTAAGGATTATTCTACAAAATAAATACCCTGCACACTTTCAAAATGTCAAGGTCATGAAAGGTCATGAAAGTTAAGAACTGTTCCAGGCTGTTCCAGGCTGAAAAAGAGACTAGAGATATGACAAGGACTGGAGATATAGCTCAGTTGGTAGAGTGCTTGCCTCGCAAGCACAAGGCCCTGGGTTCAATCCCCAGCACAGAAAAAAAAAAAAAAAAAAAAAAAAAAAAAAAAAAAAAAAAAGGGAGAGATATAACAAAAGGCACCATGTAATCTGTACTGGATATATTTTTAAAGACATTATTGAGGCACTACGTAAATTGGAGCAGGAGTTGAGAATCAAACCAGAAAGATGAATTATTGTTAAAGTACTGATTTGGGGGGTTGTGCTGCAATTTTGCAGGAGAATGTCCTTGTTTGTAGTAATACACCCTGGGATATTCAAGAGTGATGGTGCCGAGCAACCGTGGCTCATGCCTGGAATCCCAGGGACTTGAGAGGCTAAGGCAGGATGATTGCAAGTTCAAGGTCAACCTCAGCCATTTAGTGAGGTCCTAAGCAACTTAGTGAGACTCTGTCTTGAAATAAAAAACAAACAAACAAAAAAAAAGGGCTGGGGATGTGGCTCAGTAGTTAATCGCCTCTGGCTTCAATCCCCAGTAATCCAACACCCACCCCCTCCCGAAAAAAAAGTGATGGTGCTTCAAATTGTCTCCTTTCTTATAAATGGTTCCTGGATAAAAAGTGTTTGGTTGTTCTGTACTTCAATTGTTTTTGGATGCTTGAGATTGTTTCAATTTTTAAAATATTTAAAAAAAAATTTTTTTTTAAATTTTAGGTCATTGTACACAGATGGAGTACAACTATCATTTTTCTGGTTGTTCACAAAGTAGAATCACACAATTTTCATATTCATACATATACATAGGGTATAGATGTTTGTCTCATTCTATTATCTTTCCTTCCCCTCCCCCACCCCACCCCTCATTTTCTTCCATACAATCCATCCCTTCATTCTTCCCATACCTCCCCCCACCCCCACTGTGTCATCAACCACTTATAAGAGAGATCATTTGGCCTTTGGTTTTTTTGGGATTGGCTTATTTCACTTAACATGATCTTCTCCAATTCCATCCTTTTACCTGCAAACATCATAATTTTATTCTTCTTTTTTTTTTTTTTGTGGAACCAGGGATTGAACTCAGGGACACTCGGCCACTGAGCCACATCCCCAGCCCTATTTTGCATTTTTATTTAGAGACAGGATCTCACTGAGTTGCTTAGGGCCTCGCTAAGTTGCTGAGGCTGGCTTTGAACTCGTGATCCTCCTGCCTCAGCCTCCCAAGTCGCTTGGATTACAGGCGTGTGCCACCACGCCCGGCTTTATTATTCTTTATGGCTGAATAATATTCCATTGTCTATATATACCACAGTTTCTTTATCCATTCCTCTATTGAAGGGCATCTAGGTTGGTTCCACAATCTAGCTATAGTGAATTGGGCTGCTATAAACATTGATGTGGCTGCATCACTGTAGTATGCAGATTTTAAGTCCTTTGGGTATAGGCCAAGGAGAGGGATAGCTGGGTCAAATGGTGGTTCCATTCCGAGTTTTTGAAGGAATCTCTACACTGTTTTCCAGAGTGGCTGCCCCAATTTGCAACCCCGCCAGCAATGTATGAGTGTACCTTTTTCCCCACATCCTCGCCAACACCTATTGTTGCTTGTATTCTTGATAAATAGACATTCTAATTGGGGTGAGATGAAATCTTAGGGTAGTTTTGGTTTGCATTTCTCTTATTACTAGAAATATTGAACATTTTTTCATATATCTGTTGATTGCTTGTAGATCCTCTTCTGTGAAGTGTCTGCTCATTTCCTTAGCCCATTTGTTGATTGGGTTATTTGTATTCTTGGGGTAAAGTTTTTTGAGTTCTTTATATATTCTGGAGATTAGTGCTCTATCTGTCGTGTGTGTGGCAAAGATTTTCTCCCAATCTGTAGGCTCTCTCTTCACATTGATGACTGTGTCCTTTGCTGAGAAAAAGTTTTTTAGTTTGAATCTATCCCAATTATCGATTCCTGCTTTTATTTCCTGTGCTTTGGGAGTCATGTTAAGGAAGTCTGCTCCTAGGCTGATATGATGAAGATTTGAACTAAAAATAATACAGGAGTGTTGTAACAAGCTGAAGAACACATTCAAAGAAAGCTAATTGCCACCCATCCCTCCCAATTCTAGTCCCCTCCCTAAGGAAACTACTGTTGCCAGTTTCATACGCACCTTTCCAAACTTTCATCTCTAATCATATGAACACACAAAGGAGGAACTTGACATGTATGGCGATGTCATCTGTCATTGTGCCAGCTATTAACTTTGTTCATAGTGTCCTTCATTGAACACAAATTGTTAATTTTTGTAATTTTTTATGTTGAAATAATTTTAGACTTGGAGAAACACTGTGACAAAGAAATCTGCTCTTCCTTCAGCCAGATTACCAAAATGTGAATGTTTTATCTTCTGTATGCATGTGTGTGTGTGTGTGTGTGTGTGTGTACATGTGCATTGCCTAAACTATTTAAGAGTAAGCTGAGACAAACCTTTTATTTCCAAATACCTCAATGTGTTGTTTTCTGATAACAAGGACTCTCTCTAAATAACCACAATGTAGTTATCAAACTCAAGATACATACATTGATGCACTGCTAGTATCTAATCTCTAGAGTTTATTCAAATTTGACCAATTGTACCACTAATTTCTATAAAATAGAAAAGGGAAAAATTAGGGAGGGGGGGTCAGGATACAATCCAGGGTTCCATGTCGAATTTAGAGTTGTGTCTTTTTGGCCTCCTTTGTTTGGAACAATTCTTCAGTCTTTTCTTATCTTTCCTAACCTTGACATTTTGGAAAAGTACCGGACATTTGTTAATTTGGGTTAGTCTGGTGTTTCCCCATGATTAGATTCAGGCTGTGCATTTTTGGCAGGAACACCACAAAAGTGATGCTGTGCCTTCTCAGAGCATCTTATCAGGAGGCATGTGATGTCAATTTGTCCCATTACTGGTGATGTTAACTTTGATTACTTGGTTAAGGTCGTGTCTGTCAGGGTCCTATGCTACATTGCCCTCTGTAATTAACAAATATCCTGTGGACATGAAATACTTAATTTCTATGCAATCAAAATCATCAGTGTTTTGTAACAATAATCTGTTCTTTTGATGTTTTGAGGCTTTCCCACTCCTAGGTAACTGATTTTCTGCATTTTCTTTTTTTTTTTTTCTTCTTTTTTTCTTTTTTTTTTTTTTTTTTTTTTTTGGTGATGGGGATCCAAACCAGGGCCCCACACATCTAGACAAGCACTCTACCATGAGCTACACCCCCACTTCCTGCAACTTTAAAAAAATTAATTGCATAGTTATATTTTCTTACTTGGGTCTTTAAGATATCTAGAATTCACCTTTGTATGTGTGATTGTATAGGGACATGGGTTCTCATCTTGCTCCATATTGTGAGCCAGTTTTTCCAACATTATCAACTAAGCGACCTATCACTTCTTCAGTGATGGTGGCGCCACATTTATTATATATTGTATGAACTCATTTATGTTCTATTATACATGGGTCAGTTCTGTGTTAGTCTCTTTGCCCTCATACCAATACCATGCTATGGTTTTTGTTTGTTTTGTTGTTGCTATTGTTGTTTTGTAGTAGAGATTGAACACGGGGTGCTTAAACACTGAGCCTCATCCCCAATCCTTTTTGTATTCTTTATTTTGAGACAGGATCTCACTAAGTTGCTGAGCACCTCGCTAAGTTGCTGACGCTGCCTTTGAACTCTCTGAATCCTCCTGCCACAGCCTCCCAAGCCACTGGGGTTATAGGAGTGCACCACCATGTCTGGCTTCCATGATGTTTTGATTACTGAAACCTTGGAGTTTATCTTGACATTTGATAGGGAAAGACCAACTCTATTTTTGTAATATGTTGACTTTGTTCATTTTTGAAATTTATTTCTCTGTGTAAATACTGGAATAAGTTTTTACATTTTTCAGAAAATTCTCACAAACTTGAATTAGGATTGCATTAAACCTATGCATTAAGTGGGAAAAACTAATACTGTTAGTTATTAAATAATGCCACCCAAGACACTGGAACTACTTTTATACTTCATTTGGATCACTTCTATGAACTTCTGAGTTTTAATGTTTTCTTGTATATTCTTAAATTCTCTGATTCTTTATAGTTATGTCATATTGTGAATGACATTATTTTATTGCATTTTCTGGTTGATTATTCCTGCTATAGAGATATGCTATTGGTTTTTGTAGATTAACCTTGTATCAGGTTATCTTGCTGAGTTCTCTTATAAGAAAATACCTTGTTGATTTTATTGGTGTTTTGAGATGGATCACTGCCTCACTAATTATGATTTTATGTATATAAATTTGTATCTATAAATATTTCTATAAACAACCACCTGTCTCTATAGTAAGCTAGGCATGAGTTCATACTAATGGCTCCAATTCCAATCCGTGACTGCCTGGATCATTCTAACCTTCTCCCCTTACCTATCTATGACCTCCCATTCCAACATTAAGGTGCCTGGTTTGTCTGGCATGGTGGCATATACCTGTAATCCAAGTGCCTCGGGAGGCTGAGGCAGGAAGATTGCAAATTTAATCTATTTTTGGGGGGGGGGGACTGGGGATTGAACTCAGGGGCACTTGGCCACTGAGCCACATCCCCAGCCCTATTTTGTATTTTATTTAGAGACAGGGTCTCACTGAGTTGCTTAGGGCCTCGCTAAATTGCTGAGGCTGGCTTTGAACTTGTGATCCTCCTGCCTCAGTCGCTGGGATTACAGGCATGTGCCACCGTGCCCAGCTAGGAAGACTGCAAATTTGAGGACAGCCTGGACAATTTATCAAAGGCCCTATCTCCGAATAAATGATGATGATGGCAACGATGATAATAAGAAGGGTTGGGGGTGCAGCTCAGTGATAAAGTACCCTGGGTTCAAACGCCAGTACAGAGAGAGAGAGAGAGAGAGAGAGAGAGAGAGAGAGAGAGAGAGAGAAAGAAGAAGGAGGAGGAGGAGAAGGAGGAGGAGAAGGAGGAGGAGGAGGAAGAGGAAGAGGAGAAGAAAACCTGGCTCCCATCATGCACTATTCATTTATTTAATTGTTCAAATCCAGTATACATGAATAGTAGTTTCAAAAATGTTAACCCCTTTCCCCATGGGAAACACCTTTGTCAACTAGAGTTCTTTTACCTTTTGTCTCACAGACTAAAACGCATTTCCAGAGCAACTTAGGTTAGCACCATTCTCTGTTCTTCTTCAGTAAGGTCATTTCATACATATGCAATACACCTAGAGTCTTTTGACAAATTCTGCATTCCATCCTAAGATCTCTTTCTCTTGAATGATTTTTAAAAATTGTATTATACGTAACACTTCACTATGTGCTGGAAGGATGGATAGGTTTGACAAATGCATAGGGTCATATATCACCTGTCACATTATCATGCAGAATAATTTCAGTGCCCCCCCAAGTCCCCTATGTTTCACCATTCAACATTCACCACACCTTCATCCCCATATCCAATAATTTTGTTTATCATCTTTGCAGTTTTGCTTGTTTCATGATGTCATATAAATGAAATCGTACACTTTGTAGCCTTTTCAAACTAACTTCTTTCATTTAGCAATATGCATTTAAAATCATCTGTGCATTTGTGTGGGTTTGATAGCTCATTACTTTATATTGCTGAATAGTATTTTGTTATATGGATGTAGCACTCAGCTGGGAGCTGGGGTATAGCTCTGTGTTACAGCACTTGTCTAGCATGTGCGAGGCCCCCGGTTTGATTCCCAGCACTACAAAAACAAAACACAACAAAGAAAACATCATTGTTGCTTCCAGTATCCAGTGGTCACAAATTTTAAAAATGTGCTATGAATATTTATGTGCTTTTTGTGTGTGTGGATATAAGTTTTCTAAACATCTAGGAGTGTAATAATTGGATTATGAAGTAAAACTATATTTAACTTTTCAAGAATCTGCCAAACTGTCTTCCAAAATGGTTGTACCATTCCACATTCCCACCAGCAATGAACAAGATGTTCCTGTCGCTTCCCATCCTTGTTGGCAGTTGGTATTGTCAGTTTCCTGGATTTTTGCCAGCCTAAAAGGTATGTGGTGACCATTTATTATATTTTTAAAGTTTTTTTGTTATTAATTTTTAGTTGTAATGCATTATGGTTAAGAAACATCGTCTATATGCTGCTGATCCGTTGGAATGAATTGGTCTTTTTTTGTGGTCTAATATGTGGTCTGTTTTGTACGTCTTTTGAGTTTTGAAAAGAGTGTTTCCTATTTGAGAACCAGAGCTTAGCATAGTAGTTCTGAGCACAGATTTTGGAATCACCATGCTGAGTTTCAAACCGTGGTCTAAGGTTAATAGCAGAGTGGACTCAGGCAAACTATAGTGAACTTCCATTCCCCAGCTTCTTTAATAAATGAGAATTATTAAGTTATTATAAGGATTAAAAGAGCTAACATTTCCAAGTTAGAACAATGCATAGTAAGCATGATATCAGTGTTTGTATAAGAAATAAATGTATCTAAACTTATTGTATATTTTAGGTTTTTTACATTCACATATTTTTATTCTGTGTGTGCGCGCACGCATGTGTATGTGCGCATGTGTATGTGCATGCTTGTTGGGGATAAACCCACAGTTTTCTGAATGCTAGGCAAACACTCTACCACTGAACTACATGCCCAGGCCCACTTTATGTATGTATATATGTGCATATATATATGATGGGGATTGAATCCAGGGGCACTTTACCATTGAGGTAAATCCCCAGCCTTTTTTATTTTTTTTGTGGCAGGGTCTCATTAAGTTGCTGAGGCTGACCTTGGACTAGCAATCCTTCCGCTTTACCTTTCCAAGTTGCTGGGATTCATTTTACTTTTTTAATCTATCAGTTTACAAGGATAATGTACTAAAATCTCTAACTGTATTTGTTGTCATGTTTAGTTCTTGCTGACCAACTAGCAATTATTTGAAATATATTTATATTTCTTAATATTTTTATTGTAGATGAACATGATACCTTTATTTCATTTATTCTTATGTGGTGCTGAGGATTGAACCCAGTGCCTCACACATGCTAGGCAAGTGCTCTGCCACTGAGCTACAGCCCCAACCCTGTTTGATATATTTTGATACTGTGGTAATAGATTCAGATTCATATGTTTGTGACAGATAGATACTATTTTTCTATTGTTCTTTTTGTAAGTATAAATATAAAATGTCTTTTGTTCCTTGATGTGCACACACACACACACGCATGTACACACACATACACACACACACACACACACATATATATATCTTTGTTTCTTGACACACACACCATTTTTTTCTTTATATTCTATTTGGTCAGATACTAATGATGCTACTTACTTAATATAACTCCCTAGGTTATATTTTTTCTCCTATATGTCTTTCTTTTCTTTTTGTTTTACTGGTACTGGGAATTGAACCCAGGAATGCTCTACCACTGAGTCATATCCCAAGTTCTTTTTATTTTTTTATTTTGATACACACAAAATAAAAGGTTTTGTGAAGTTGCCCAGGTTGGCCTCAAGTTTGTGATCCTCCTGCCTCAGTCTCCCAAGTGTTGGGATTACAGGTGTGCACACTGCACCAGCTACTTTTCCCTACCAGTACCTTTCCCTATTGTTTTCAACCTTTGCATTTGCTCTTTAAAGGCAACATCTGGATTTGTGTGTGTGTGTGTGTGTGTGTGTGTGTGTGTGTGTGGTGCTTGGGGGTTGAACCCAGGGCCTTGTGCATATGAGACAAGCACTCTAACAACTGAGCTATATTCCTAGCCCCAAGGATTCTGTTCTTTATTAGAGATTCTCTTGTTTTGGAGAGACTTTGTTTGGATCCAGGGTCTCAAAATTTCCCAGGCTGGGCTCCAGCTCATGATCCTCCAGCCTCAGCCTCCCCGGTAGCTGGGATCACCTGCATTTGCCACTAGAGAATCTCTTTTAATGTTTAACCCGTTTATAATTATATATTTCCTGTTATTTTATGACTCAATTCTCCCTCCTTGTGTTATCTTTTCCATTTACTATGTTTCACATTGTTTCTTTTTCTTCATTTCCTTATTTCCATAGAGTTTTAAAACCTTATATTTATGGTATGGTGATAGCCCTCAGCGCTACATGTATGTTTTCTTTTCCCTACTGATTGATTCATTGATTTTCCTTCTTTCTATTTCTATCTTTCCACATGTATGTATGTGTGGCCTGGGCATTGACTCCAGTTACACTGAGCTATAGCTCTTTTTCATTTTTTTATTTTGACACAGGGTCGAAATTTCTGGGGCTGGCCTCAAATTTTTGATACTCCAGCCTCAACCTCCTGAGTCATTGGGATCATAGGCATGGGCCACTGAGTCCAGCTCTTTTTTTTTTTTTTAAATTTAACCACTGAGTCACATCCCCAGTACTTTTTATTTTTTATTTTGAGACTGGGTTTCACTAAGCTGCTTAGGGCCTCACTAAGTTGCTGAGACTGGCCTTGAACATCAATCCTCCTGCCTACACCTCCCAAATTGCTGGGATTACAGGTACGTGCCACTGCAACAAGCAAACCAGCAGAGCTCAGCTCTTCTTTTATACACATTTCGGGCCCTTGATCTTTTTTTTTTTTTTTTTTTTTTGTATTGGGGATTGAACCCGCAGCACTTACCACTAAGTTACATTCCCCGGTCTTTTTTATTTTAAGACAGGGTCTCACTAAATTGTGATAGCAGGCCTTGAACTTGCAATCCTCCTGCTTCAGCCTCCTGAGTCGCTGGGATTACAGATGTGCTCCACCAGCCCAGCTCCCTTTTCTGTTTTTAAGACAACAATAAATTTGAACAGAGCATAAAGTAAGATAGTTCCCATATATTTTGCAACAGCTCCTGGATTTATATCTCTTTGTATCTCAGTATTTCTTCTAAAAGTATTTTCATGTGGATCTTTATGTGACGGAACTTGGGTAGCCTTGATGCTTCTGAGAATGTTTTTATTTTGTCTTCAGGTTTGAATGATAATTTGGCTAGATATAAAATTCTTGTTTAGATGTTATTTCCTTCAACTAACCCTTGAAAGTATTATTGTGCTGTTTTCTTGCCACTACTATTACTTAAAATACTTAAAAGTGTTACTTTACTTATGCGAATTGATCCTTACTCCATTGTTAGCCATTCTACAATTTCTTCAAATGTATCTCCAAACATTTTTAAATTTTTCTCCTACCTATATTGTTTTTAGATTTTTTATTTATTTTTTTTATTGTTTTTTAGATTTTTTAAATTTTATTTTTATTTTTATTTTTTTTGGAACCAGGGATTGAACTCAGGGACACTCGGCCACTGAGCCACATCCCCAGCCCTATTTTGTATTTTATTTAGAGACAGGGTCTCACTGAGTTGCTAAGGGCCTCGCTAAGTTGCTGAGGCTGGCTTTGAACTCGAGATCCTCCTGACTCAGCCTCCCAAGTGGCTTGGATTACAGGCGTGCGCCACCACGCCCGGCTTACATGTTTTTGTTTTTCTTTATTCTCTTCTATTTGAGACTCTAGGGGTCTTTTCAATCTGAAATTACTTGTTTTTATTTTGTTCTGAGAAATTTATCTTCATTATTTCTTCTCTCCTTTTAATTATCTCTCTTGGCTATTCCTATGATCTGAATGTTCAGACATCTATGTCCAGCCTTCATATCTGTCAATTTGTATTTTCTGTCTGTATCCTTTCATATTGTTTTCTGAAAGAATTCCTCGATCTGATCTTCCAACTCATTCATTTGTTCTTCAGATATTTCCATCTTGTTATTAACCCCATCTACTATGTTCTTTATTTTAATTGTGGTTTTCATACCAAGAGGTCCCACAATCACTTACTGAAATCCCTTGCAGTCACATATTTTTCAGAACTCTGAGCATTTCAACTTTTAGAAAATTAAGGCAAGAATAATCTAATGTAATGCTGGGATTTGGAACACTGTCCTATAATCAGATATATTCCGCAGCAAAACATATTCACGTTGAATGAGATAACTACTACTATCAATAGTCCCTTATCAGTTCAGATTTTGTCACTCAATGAATTGTGCTAAAACTTATTTTTTTTAATTCTGGAATTTCAGAGGTTTTTTATTTGTTTGCTTGTTTTTTGTTGATTTGATAAGGGATTATGGATTAGTAGTTCCACTTGCTTATTTAAGGATTTCCTGCTATTGTTTTATATTGCTAATATGTTCCTTTCTTTCCTTGCCTATTTATCACAATGTATTCTAAATTCTTGGCTCATCTATGTTGTGCTCCCCGCCACACCCCCCTCCCACACCACCAGTTCTAGGAATAAAACCCAGGGCCCTGTGAATGCTGGGCAAATGCTCTACAGCTGAGCTACATCCCATGCAAGCCCATCTGTTTTAATATTCTTTGAAAATATAATCTGTCTGGTTTGTTTCCTTATACCTAGGTGTCTGGTTATTTGGGGCTGGGAGTTCGTGTTCACCTGGAGTCTCAGCAACTCTGTCTGGTAAGGGTACTGGGAACTCCAAAGGCTGTGCCGCCCCAGCCTGTGGCAGTCCTGGTGATCCATGGAAATGGAAGGAAAGAGCCCTAGGGTGGACAGCAGCACACACCCATAATGCATCACTCCTCCAGCTGCCACCCACCCTGGAAGCCCAAAGGGAGAAGCAGGAAGGGAGAAGGCAACTGACCAGACCTGGGGTTTTGGAAAGAAGCAATGAAAAAGTCACTACAAACAATCCAGCCCCTTTCTGTTCTTATCAAATTCTCTTCTTGCTAGGCTTTTGCACTACCCTGATATTATCTCCAGAGGACTTTGGTAATTATTTGACTTTACTAAAATGGATTCATGCAGGGTGCAGTGGAGCACGCCTGTTATCCCAGCTCTTTGGGAGGCTAAGGCAGGAGATCCTAAGTTTGAGTCCAGCATGGGCAACTTTGCAAGACCCTGTGTCAAAATAATAAATATACAAAAAGGACTAAGGATGTGGCTCAGTGGTAGAGCTTTTTGGGTTCAACCCCCAGTACTGAAAAAAAAAAAAAGATTCATGGTATACACATCATTCTGCACTCTGTTTTTGCTTTTATCAATATATGTAAGTAGGACCCATAATTTTAAAAAAATTCTTTTGTAGTAGTAGATGGACAGAATGCCTTTATTTTATTTGTTTATTTTTATGTGGTGCTAAGGCTCAAACCCAGTGCCTCAAGTGTGCTAGGCAAACCCCTGTGCCACTGAGCTATAGTCCCAGCCCAGGACCCATAATTTTTAACAGCAGTGCACAACTGCACAATGTTTCATGGAATAAATGTACCATTGTTTATTCCACAGTTTTCCTTTTGTTGGACATTGTCTCCCTGCCCCTTAAAGCAGGTTTGTATCATTGACTATTCTGTTGCACACTGGAGCATTTATTTCTGTAGGTTGGTTTCCCTGATGTACAGTGGAAAGATGCTTAAGACATAGCAACAACATGGATTACTTCTAGGCTGGGACCAAGGAAGAAAAGGGAGGGGAATTTTTCAATTTTTCATTGAATATCCTTTAAGACTTTCTATCCTGAATGTGTACTCATTTCATTTTAATATATATATCATATTGTATTACATGTATGTGTTATATCCATATGAATTTGTGATATGTATAGAGTAACTAATTAAATTGAAATGAACTCTGTAGGATCACATTCCCTAGTGTAAGTCTCTCTAATGGTTTCTATTAGTTTTCAAGTAAAGTTGAAGATCCCTGACAAGACTCTAAAGCCCTGAATAAACCAGCAACTATTGGCCTTTCCTGATCAGCTGACCTTACTCTTCCCTTGCTTTTAGGTCCCTAACTATAGGAACTTTAATTTATTGCCTGTAAAGCTTCAAGCTGACTGTCCACTCACGGCCTCTACAAACACCTATCCTTCTGCCTGAAAACTTCCCCCCTCTTATTTGCCTAGCTATTTTTTTGGGGGGGGGGGGGGGGTACTGGGGGTTGAATCCAGGGATGCTTAACTACTGAACTACATCTCCAACTCTATTTTTTGAGGCAGGGTCTCAACTGCCTGCAGCTTCACTAAGTTGCTAAGGCTGGCTTTGAACTTGTGATTCTCCTGCCTCAGCCTCCAGAGCCTCTGGAATTATAGGTGTGTGCCACTATGTCCACCAGCTAGCCAATTCTTATTCATCCTTCAGATCTCAATTTTAAAGTGACATGTTCAGAGTAGCTATCCCTGATCCTTCCTCCAAGTTGAGGAAGGAATTTCCCATGATAACTGCATTGGAATAGGTACTTTATTGTAGTATTATCAAAATTTTAAAATCCAAATTAAAAGTGAACAAATAACCAGGTGCTGTGGCCCTTCCTGTAATCTCAGCAACTTGGGAGGCTGAGGCAGGAGGACTGCAGATTTGAAGCCAGCCTCAGCAACTTAGCAAGGCTATAAGCAACCCAGTGAGACCCTGCCTCTAAATAAAAAATAAAAAGGGCTGGGGATGTGGTTCAGTGCTTAAGTGCCCTTGGGCTCAATTCCCAGTACCGAAAAAAAAAAAAAAAAGTGAACAAATAAAGTAAATGGAGAAACATACTGGTGCTTGTGGAAAGACCAGTCTGGGCAACATAGCTAGACCCTGCCTCAGACAACAACAGTATGACAAAGGTGTTGATTTTCAGTAGGTATGGTGGCACCTGTATTTCCAGAACTCCAAAGAGAATCACAAGTTTGAGGCCAGCCTCAGCAGCTTAGCAAGCCCCCATCTTAAAATAAAAAATTAGAGGGTTGGGGATATAGCTCAGTTGGTAGAGTGCTTGCCTTGTAAGCACAAGGCCCTGGGTTCAATCCCCAGAACTGAAAAAAAAAAAAATTAGAAGGGTTGGGGATCTAGCTCAGTAGTAAAGGGCCCCTAGGTTCAATCATCAGTACACACACACACAAACACACACACATGAGATATCATTTCTCCCCAAATTGACACATGACAGGTTGAATGTAATTTTTTTAAGTATTTTTAGATATTGATCGACCTTTATTTTATTCCTTTATTTATATGTGGTGCTGAGGATTGAATCCAGTGCCTCACACATGCAAGGCAAGCACTGTACCACTGAGTCACAACCCTAGCCCTAATGTAATCTTTATCAATATCCCAACAAGACTTCTGTAGATAAAGACAAGAGTATTTTAAAATCTATATAAAAGGCAAAGGAACTAAAATCATTACAACTATTTTGAAAAATAAGAAAGAATAAAATGGGCGGAATCAGTCTACACAATTTCATGACTTATTATTTATCTACAATAATCAAGACTTATGGTCAAAATAAAAAATCCCATATGTAGTTGGCAGAAGGATAGACATACAGTCTGATGCAGCAGAATAGAGAACCAAAGAAAACAGCTCCACACAGACAGAGTCAACTATTTTTGACAAAGATGCAGAAGCAACGCAATGGAGCAGAAGAGTATTTTCAACAAAAGTTTCTGGAGTTATTGTATATTTATAGGCAAAAAAACAAAAATAAACAAAAACCTTTGTCTAAACTTCACCTTATAAAAATTTTATTTCAAATGAATCAAAGATTTAAATATAAAACTACAGAAGCTCCACCTCTCCGCTGTACCTTTTAAACGTGTCCTTCCACCCTCTTCCCCGTCTTGGCCTTCTCTTGCCACTGCTACGGGCACCCAATTCTGTCCCTGGCCACGTCTTCTCACAAGACTTTGAGGACCAAGCGATTCCTGGCCAAGAAACAAAAGCAAAATCGTCCCATTCCCCAGGGGATTTGAATGAAAGCTGGTAATACAGTCAGGTACATTCCAAGAGGAGACACCGGAGGAGAGCTAAGCGGGGTCTGTAAGGACTTGCTCATGAAATGGCACACATAGTCCTGCTGTCTCAGGGTTATGGTCACCTTGTCACATCAAGCTGAAAATGTCACCACTGGATCAACTGGGAAGTCGAGAATATTTAACTAGGAATGCAATCTTTCTTTCCCTATGAAGGTGCTGGAGTACCGATTTGGGTTGGTTCAGCAATAAATATGTTAAATTTTTAAAAAATAAACAAATACACGTAAAACTATATAAGTCTTAGAAGCTGACATGGAAGAACATCTTTGAGACCCATGGCTTAGTTAAGAGTTCTTAGAATGACACTGGAAGCAAGATCCATAAAAGGAAACTGTGATAAATTGTTTTGATTTGTGTTGATGAGATATGGAAAAATTGGGACCCTTATACATTGCTTATGGAAACATACAATAGTTCAGCTGGTGTGGAAAACTTCAATAGGTTAAACACAGAATTATCACATGACCTAGCAATTCCGTTCCTGGTATATACTCCAAAGAATTGAAAATACATAGATGGGCTGGGAGTGTGGCTCAGTGGTAGAGCACTTGCCTAGCATGCGTGGGACTTTGGATTTGACCCCCAGCAAGGAGGAGGGAGAAGGTGAGAGAGAAAGGGAAAGGGAAGATGTTCAAACAAAATCTCATATCTAAATCTTCACTGCAACACTTAGCTAAAAGATGGGAGCTAAAGTATCCTTCAACAGATGAATGCACAAGCAAATATGGTATATCCATACAAGGGAATAGTATTTGCCCCTAAAAGGAGTAAAGTACTGATTCATATTATAACATGGATGAACCTTGAAAACATTATGCTAAGTGAAAGAAGGCACATGAAGGCCACCTATTAAATGATTCCATTCATAGAAACATGTAGAACAGGCAAATTTAGAGACCGAAAGCATATTAGCAGCTTTTAAGAACTGGGAGGAGCAGGGAATGGAGAGTAACTGCCTCACAGGTACAGGGTTTCTATATAGGGTATGAAAGTGTTCTGGAGCCAGCTATAGTGGCACATGCCTGTAATTCCAGTGACTCAGGAAGCTGAAGCAGGAGGATCACAAGTTCAGAGCCAGCCTCAGCAACTTAGGGAAAATGTGTCAAAATCAAAATCAAAAGGACTGGGGATGTACTCAGTTGTAAAACAACCCTGGCTTCAATCCTCAGTACCCTCAAATGATGATGATGATGGTGAAGATAATTAGAAAATAAAATAATTAAAAGGGCTGGAGATGTAGCTCAGTGATAGAATGCCTCTAGATTCAATCTCCAGTACTGCAAAAAAAAAAAAATTAAATTTTAAACCATTTTTATAAATTACATGGAACTAGATAATGGTGATGATTGCACAATATTGTGAAAGTGCTAAATATTAATGAGAAAAAAATTTTATGATAAAATTTTTAAATATTTTTTAGTTGTAGATGGATACTATATCTTTGTTTTATTTATTTACTTTTATGTGGTGCTGAGGATCAAAAACCCAAAGCCTCACATGTGCTAGGCAAGTGCTCTACCCCAGTAGAGTACTGAGCTACAACCCCAGTCCCATTAATGACAAATTTTATGTTCTGTGTATTTTGTCACAATAAAATGGTGACTTTTATCATATATAAATTAGACTTCAACAAAACAGATAAAACATCCTGTCATCAATGGATGCTGAAAGTTGTAGCTAAAGTTTTGGTGAAGATCATGAAAGTTATGTAGAACCAAACTGTTTCTCTACAAAAAGGACTTATTTAATTACAAAAAGAAAAATAGTAATAGCACTACCTTGGAGAAATTTGGCAGATTTCACCCACGAAGGTTAATTTTATGTGTAATTCAGAGAGTGGTTTTGGATGAGATTAATATTTAAATTGGTGAATTTTGAGTAAACAGATTGCTCTCTACAATGTGGGTGGGCATTATCCAATCAGCTGAAAGCCTGAATGGAACAAAAAGATAGACCTCCTCCCTGAGCAAGAGGGAATTCTCCAGCAGACTGCCTTTGGGTTTCATTTATACTCTTGGCTCTCCTGGGTCCTTCTCTCTTCTCTTCTCTTCTCTTCTCTTCTCTTCTCTTCTCTTCTCTTCTCTTCTCTTCTCTTGTCTTCTCTTCTATTCCCTTCCCTTCCCTTCCCTTCCCTTCCCTTCCCTTCTCTTCTCTTCTCTTCTCTCTCTTTTTTTTTTTGAAACAGACTGTTGCCCAGGCTGGACTCAGACTTGTAATCCTCAGCCTCAGCTTCTCAAGTCGCTGTGGCTACAGGTGTGTGCCACCATCTCCTGGATCCTGAGCTTGTCACACTACCTGCAGATCTGTACTTGTGAGCCTCCATAATTGCATAAGCCAATTCCTTATTTTATACACACACATACACACACAAGTGCGCTCTCTCTCTCTCTCTCTCTCTCTCTGGAGAGACTAATTTAGCACCTTAATCAGATGTTCAAAGTTAACATGACCAGTCATATTAATTAACACATACATCATACTAATCTGGTAGAGTGAGAATAATATATCACTTATGTAATATGCCTGCCAAAAGTTCATATCCTGATTCTAATCATGAAGAAACAGTAGACAAACCTAAACAGAGGGATATTCTGTGAAGTAACTGGTTAATACTCTTTCAAAAAATACAAGTATTTGGCTGGGTGCAGTGGTGTGTGCCTGTAGTCCCAGCTGCTCGGAAGACTGAGGCAGAAGGATCACTTGAGGCCATGAGTTTGGAGCCTGCGTGGGCAACATAGGAGGGAAAAAAAATATATATATATGTATATATGTACATATGTATGTGTGTGTGTGTGTGTATGTGTGTGTATGAATGAAGAGAAAAGAAAAACCTTAGCCTTAGCCTTCCAATTGGAAGTAAAATTCTGGGGTTGAAGGTCTAGCTTGGCGGCAGAGTACTTGCTTGGCATGCATGAGACCCTGGCTTCAATCCTCAGAACTTTGCAAAAAATAAAAATAAAATCAGGAAAGACAAAAAGAATGAGGAGCCGGGTATGGTGGCGCACGCCTGTAATCCAAGCAACCCGGGAGGCTGAGTCAGGAGGATTGCGAGTTCAAAGCCAGCCTCAGCAACTTAGGGAGGCCCTAAACAATTCAGTGAGACCCTGTCTCTAAATAAAATACAAAATAGGGCTAGGGATGGGTTCAGTGGTGGAGTGCCCCTGAGAACAACCCGTTCCAAAAAAAAAAAAAAAAAAAAAGAATGAGGAACCACTTCCAACAGATGACTAAAGAGAACCATTAACTAAATGCAATGTGTGATCCTGGATTGAATGGGGGCAGGGATAGCTATGAAAAACGTTTTTTCAACCATTAATGAAACTGAAATATTGACTGTGGTTTAGCTAATAGTATTGTTTCAATATTAAGTTTCCTGAATTTGACAACTGTTGTGTGGTTATGTAAGCATACGTCCCTGTTCTTAACTGAAGTGTTTAGAGGTAAAAAAGACATGATGTGTACAACCCATTTTCAAAAGGTTCAGAAATCAAATTCTATTCTTACAACTTTTGTCTCGAGATTATTTCCAAATAATTTTTAAAAATATTTTGTTTTAGTTGTAGGTGGACACAATACCTTTATTTTTATTTTTATGTAGTGCTGAGGATCAAACCCAGGGCTTCCTGCATGCTAAGCGAGCGCTCTACCACTGAATCACAACCCTAGCCCACCAAATAATATTTAAAATTAATAAACTTTGAAATTATTTCCAAATAAAAGGTTTAAAAACTTGTTGTATAACTGTTTGATGTCTTCCATGAAGGGAAAAGCCTATCTCTATCTTGTCTCCCGTTATAGCTTGAGTTTTAGCACATAATATGCCCCAAGAAGGGTTTATGGAGTGAATGAATGATGGAATGAAGCCAACTTCCAATCTGGGCTGCAGACAGGGGCTGGGACTTCGGAAATCAAGCTTTAGATATGCAAGAGGCAAAACCCGGCTGTTTCTCTAGGCCTAACTTTTTCTGAACTCAACTCAGAGTTTATCTGCTTCTGAAGTTCAGGGAAGCAAGACTAGGCCCTCAAAGGCAGGGGGGCAACCCATGAGCAGAAGACAAAGGGCCTGTGCTTTGCAACAAGGGGACCTATCTGACTGTCATTTTCTCTTATTTTCTTTTAGGAGTTACTGGGCCATGCTAGACAAATGTTCTCCCACTGAGCAAAATCCCAGGTCCCCACTGTCATTTTCTAAGGCTGTCATTCTCAGGCTTACGGCCCCACTCCCTGCATCACCATCACCCTTGAAAAGTTACTGCCCTGCTCTAGCCCCCACACCTGGGCAGTGTTGTCCTGAGGGGCAAGTTGGAATCCTCCCTCTAACACCAGATCCAAGGACAAGCAGCCGCCCACAGACCAACTTGGGGGTGGCTGAGGTTGGTAGGTGGATGCTCTGAACAGGGGACCTCAGGGGCCCTCCTGTCTGCTCCACAGGGAGATTAGAAAACTGGTACAACCTTGGGTTTCCTCACACAATCACTTAGCCAAAATGTACTGGGCACCTACTGTGTACCAGGCCCTATCCTGTGCAAGGAAGCCACTCCTTGGGATCCTACCTGCTTAGAAGGAGAACATGAACCCAGCTTCAACCACCTGCTGCTTGGACCTCCAGGGGTCTCTCCTATGTGCTGGGTTGATGGGGAGGCCCTAGGTTCAATCCCCAGCACTGCAGAGGAAAGAAAGAGAGAGAGAGAGAGAGAGAGGAAGGAAGGAAGGAAGGAAGGAAGGAAGGAAGGAAGGAAGGAAGGAAGGAAGGAAAAGGGAGAGAAAGAAAGAAAAAAGAAAAGAAAAGAAAAGAAAAGTAAGCCGATCAGTCATATTGGGGCTGGGGAATGTAACTCAGTGATAGAACATGTGCTTAATGTGCTCAAGGTCCTGGGTTCAATCCTCAGCACCAATAAATACATAAATGAGAAAGCCACACTGTCTGGCCATCCCATAATGTATACATATTTCAAAAAACATGTCATATCCAAGAACTATACAATATTTATTTGTTAATTTAAAAATAATTTGGCCAGTGGTGGTGCATCCCCTTAATCCCAGCTGTTTAGGAGTCTGAGGTAGAGCACCCCTGGGTTCAATTCCCAGTGCAGTTTAATATCTCTAGCAATTAGGGAAATGCAAATTAAAACTACACTGAGATTCCATCTCTCTCCAGTCAGAATGGCAATTATCAAGAATACAGGAACAATAAATGTTGGTGAGGATGTGGGGAAAAAGATATACTCATACATTGCTGGTGGGACTGCAAATTGGTGCAACCATTATGGAAAGCAGTATGGAGATACCTCAGAAAACTTGGAATGGAACTACCATTTGACCCAGTTATCCCACTCCTCAGTATATATCCAAGGGCTTAAAATCATCATACTGAAGTGACCCAACCACATCAATATTTATAGCAACTCAATTCACAATAGCTAAGCTATGAAACCAACCTAGATGCCCTTTAATAGATGAATGAAGAAAGAATATGTGGTATATATACACAATGGAATATTGCTCAGGCATAAAGAAGAATACACAATGGAATAATACTCAGCCATAAAGAATAATGATTTTATGACATTTGCCAGCAAATGGATAGATCTAGAAATTGTCATGCTAAGTGAAATAAGCCACTGCCAAAAAACCAAAGGTTGAATGTTTTCTCTAATAGGTAGAAGCTAACCCACAATAATGTAGGGGGAGTGAGGGAAGGAACAGAAGTGCAGTAATTAAACAATGGGAAATGGAGGGAAGGCAAAGGGACAGGAAAAGGAATGAATCTGACATAGTTTTCCATGTACATATGTGAAAACAACACAGTGAATACCACCATCATATATATCCGTAAGAATGGGACTCTGACTAGAATAAGATATATTCATGCTTATATAATTATATAAAAATGGATTCTATTGTTATACATAACTAAAAAAAACTAATGACAAAATTCCTAGTGCAGGGGGTCAGGAGAGAATGAAAAAAGAAAGTGGACATTGGGGTATGTGACTACAGTTCTGGCTACTGAGGTGGGGGAATTGGGCTATGGTGGGAGAATCACTTAAGCCCAGGAATTCAAGGCCAGCGTGGCCAACGTAGCATGACCTCATCTTAAATAAATGAATAAATAAATAAAAATTTAAAAATAAAGCCATATTATCTATAGCAGTGATTCAAAACAAGGGTTCTAGCCGGGTGCAGTGGTACATGCCTGTAATCCCAGAGACTAGAGAAGCTGAAGGAGGAGGATTGCTAATTTGAGTTCAGCCTCAGCAACTTAAGGACACCCTCAGCAATTCAGCAAGACCCTGTCTCAACATTAAAAATGCTGGGGATGTAGCTCAGTAGTAAATCACTGAGCTTTTCTGGCCAGACCATCTGAGTTCAACATCTTGGCTTTACCACTGTTTGTCTCTGGTACTACGGATTGAACCTGGGGGGCCCTTCCACTGAGCTGTCTCTGGCCTTCTTTTTTATTTTTCATTTTGAGACAGGGTCTCCCTAATTTGCCCAGGCTGGCCTCCAACCTGTGATCCTCCTGCCTCAGCCTCTTAAAAAGCTTGGATTACAGAGTGCCATCCGGCTTAGCTCTACCATTTGAATAGCTTATGAGCAAATTAATTCTCTGGGCCTCTGTTCTCTCATCTGTAAGATAATAGGAGTAGCTTTGATAAAGTTGATGATGGTGATGGTGATGATGATTTTGGTGTTGGGGAGTGAACTCAGGGCCTTGCTTGTGCTAAATACTCCCCCTACCACTAAGCTACACAGCCAGCTCCTGATCTAATTATTCAATGAGATCGGCCATGCCCAACACAATGCAGCACAATGCTAAGGACTCCACAAATGTCGACTAAGAAAAGATCTACTTTTTCTTTTTGCCCCTCTAGATCTCTCACAGTTTCACAGGTTGATCCCTCCGTAGGAAACACCTTCCCCTTCACCACCTGACTCCCATTTAGGACTCAACTTAAATACCTTCCCCCCAGCAGGTGTCTCTCCTATGAGGCTGCTGTTAAAAGCTTTTATAACACCCATTACTCCTTTGTAATGCAGCACTTATCTCAGTCTACGTGGCTGTATGTGTATGTTTACCTGCCCTTTTCAGTAGGGTGCAAACCTTTTTTTGTGGGTACTGGGGATTGATGACTGAGCCATTTCCCTAACCCTTTCCATTTTTTTTTATTTTGAGACAGGGTCTTGTTAAGTTGCTTAGGGCTTAGGGCCTCACTTAGGGCTGGCTGGCTGGCCTTCAACTTTTGATCCTCCTGCCCCAGCCTCCCAAACTGATGGGATTATAGACCTGTACCATCTTCACACTTCCCTCACCCAGATGGTCTTTAAGGCAGAGGCTGAGTCTTTTCAGTTATTTATCCCTGACCCTTCGCCTCTGCCTAGCACTTAGTAGACCACGCTAGCCCCAGGTATCTCTCAGAGCTACATCACATCTCCTCTACCTCCTGGAACTAGGCACCTGAACCCTCTGGGGCTGTGCTGTCCCCTCTTACCTTCAGCTACCATTTTGACACCCCACCGCCAAAGTGCCTGCTGGCTGGACCTCAGAACCCCTTTTGGGGGTCCCTACCCCAGTGGAGCCAGGAAGCCTGCACTGGCTGGTGCATCCTGCAGCATGCTCCAGGTGTCTTGTGGAGCTGCTGTCTGTCTCTGCCTTGGTTTGCCTCAGTAAGACAGCTTTCCCAACAGGATCTCAAGGTCAATTCAGCTTCTAGCACAGGATGGCTTCTGCCTATGCGTGTGTCTGATCTCCCATAGGGACACCATCTTCCTGGAAGATTATCTTATATCCAAGTTCTCCTCAGGACCAAAGACAAGGGCATCTTCTTCCACTTCTTATGTGTACACGTCTCCTAGATGACAGCTTACTGCATGTTTGGCCTGAGGTCTACATGTGGCTCTGGTTCATTTGCAGAAGGGGCCCTTGGGGAAGGTGGGCATTGCCTGGGTCTCCATGGGGCTCTCAGGAGCAAGGCTAGTTCTGTCTGGGAGCCTGTATCACTCTGAAGGGACCATCAGCTCATCCACTGATTCTCCCAAGTGTCAAGACTGGGTTGGGTTCAGCAGAGAAAGAAGAGGAGTTAGTGGCTCAGACAGTATGGAAGGAACAGAGCCTGAAAGTCTCAGCCCGCAGAGCTGGGACCCGCTGGTGTCACAGTGTCCGTACTCTCTATTTTGTCTTTGTGCATTTCCATCCTGAAGTTTCCTGGGGGGAAAGGCCAAGCTATCTCTATTATGCTAAGTGTTTTGAATGAGGGAGAGGGTTGGGGTTAAGGGCTCAGGTGCTCAAGGAGGCAGGATAGCCCCTGAGGCCAGGGTGATGATGGTGATTGGAATTAGGAGGACGGAGGACGGAGTTAATGGATGGGGGTGAAAACCCTGAATCTGTCTTGGAAGGCTGCTCCCTACTGGCTGCCCCACACTTCTAGCTATCCTCAACCTCCCTTTGCAGAATGAATGGGGCATCTGTAAGAAAGCTTGCATGGGTGACCCCTAAACACTCTCTTTCCTAAGGCTCTTAGCCTCTCCCACAGGGCCTAGAAGAAGTTTTACAGACTTTCCTAATCTTTGGCAGGGGTACAGTGTCAAATACATGAAAATCCTGTCAATAACAAGGGACCTGTTTTAGAAGCAGAGATGTTTTCTTCTGAGGCGCTGCAGGAATGGGTGTGTGTGTGTGTTGGGGGGGGGGGTTCACTGCTGTGATAGGGACAGTCTGCAGTCATAGGCTGGAAGGCTTCACTCTCAAGGCTCCAGGCAACGTCAGAAACCAGGGGATTATAGCCTGAGGGAGCCATCCTGCACATCCTCCCCACCCCCAGCAAGAGCAGGACGATGGCGCTGCAGTGATCGCAAGACTGGCTGCTTCCGGGTGCGGGAAAGTCGCTGCAGTGATGGGGGAGCCTTGCTTGGAGTGAGTGGTCACTGAAGTGACCACAACTGCTAAAGGTACCTGCAGAAATGGGGGAGGTTTTCTGCAGTAATTAAGGAGCACTCTGTAGAGAAAAGGGACTGGCTTTTTGGAGGAAGAGTCCTACTGTGATGGGGCGCTGGGGTACGCTGCAGTGAGAAGGGGGCGTCGCTGCAGTGATGGGAAGCCTACCGAGGGCGGGGTGTAGGTGGGGTGGCTGGGGTCGCTGCAGTGTTGGGGGTTGCAGACTGAGCGGTTCTGCCACGCTCGAAGGATGCCTCTCCAAGGATTGAAGGGGTGGGGCCTCCGAGGCCTCGGTCCCGCACTGATGGGGGCTGTGCGGCGGCGGGAACACGGTCCCCGCACTGCGGTGCACTGCCCGGCTCCCAGTGCAGGGGCTGGAGCTGAGGAGGCACCGCGCCCGCAGGAGGGGTGGCGCGGCTAGTCGCAGCGGCGGGCGGGGCGGAGGCGGGTGGGAGGGGAGGCCACTGGGAGCGGAGGCGGGACCACCACCAGCACTGCCCGCGCCCCTGCCGGGATCACAGCCACCGCCGCCAGGTCCCGATCAGGCTCTCCGCAGGTGTCGAGACTCAGTGCGAACCTGAACTCAGAGGCTGCACAACCCATCCTTGTCGGGTCGCTACGCCCAGAACTCCGCGGAAGAGCGACGGTGAGATTGGGGCTGCCCGCAGGGAGGGGGGCCGATCTCAAGTCTCAGCCCGCAGCATCCTCTGTGGAGACCGCGGCGACTGCAGCAGCTCCCCACTCCCAGATCACTCTGCCAGGGTGGGGAGAGGTGCACTGGATGGATCGCACAGACTCTCCGATATCTTTCTCGGTCTGGCCTCGCAAAGACCCCTTCTTTTCGCTTCCCTGTCTCATTCTTTTTACTCCAAACCCTCCGCTCAGGTCTGCAGCCCTTCGCTGCAGTTAAGGACCTGGAGAGATAAAGACTGCATCCTTTTCAACTCCCCATCCTACCCACCTCTCCTGTCCCTTGCTGGGCTGGGGGCACCTGGGAGTATGCTGGCCCTTTAAACCTTTGATCCCCACCCAGAGCATCTTCCTTCTCTCCACCCGCGCCACTTCCGACAGCTGGCAGCTACGGGGAGCCCCCGGGGGCCGGCAGGTACGGGGGTGGCGTGAGGCCCTGAGCGGGTGATGGAACAGCTGTGACAACCCCCTACCCCCACCCCCAGAGGAACCGGCGGCGGGACTGTCGGGCGCCGGGAGCGCCGGTTAATCATTAACCCTCGGCTCCCCGAGACCCGCGCTGCCCTGAGCTGCGCTCCGCCCCGGCTTCCCAGGTAACG
>JAJEJO010000213.1:0-22551 GCA_020662805.1 Glaucomys volans
AAAAACTGGCTTAACAAAGGTAAATATTGGAAAGGGAAGAGTATTTTAATATCTTTTTCAGATAATTGTGGATATTCCTCACTGATACTCTCCAAATTCAACAAATAATTTCTCAAAGGTGGGTTGTAATGTGGAATCTGAAACCAAACCAATGAACTTTTAAAATATATTCTTACATTAATATCCATTGGTCTATCTTGGACTTCAAATGAAACTCTTATCTTTGCATGATTTTGTTTTTCATTTCTTGCACCAGGGATTGAATCCAGGGCCATGTAACCACTGAGCCACATCCTCAGCCCTTTTTAATTTTTGAGATAAAAATTAAAACATTAAAAAATTAAAAATTAAACATTAAAAAATTAAAACACCTCCAACATTCTATGAGTGTGGTAGAGCAAAATATAATGATTATAAATAATTTGGTGGCATTGTTTTGATTTGTTCTAAGATGCCATCAGTTTTATTCATTAATGTTTTTATACAATCAGTACAAATGTCATCATAGTGAAAAAGATCAATAATGCATTCTGATGAAATTTTATTATTTAACCTCATGGACTTGCTGAAATGGGTCTGGGGACTCCTAGTTTCCATGAACTATACTTTGATAACTGCTGGTACATATTTACCATTTATTGTGCTATATATTATGCTTTACATTAAGTAAAATCAATTTGATTTTATAAGTCCCATAAGATCGTTGTGTTTATCCCTGTTTTATAAAAGCAGCTAAGCAAGGGCAGAGAGATTAAATAAGTAAGCTTCCAAATTTATACAGCTCTGATAGGTAGAACAGCTAACATTTGAACTCAGATTTTCTTTTTTCTAGACTTTTTACACTATTAACTATTATGCTACAACTAATTGTACCTATATATTCTCTCATACTAATCTACTGGATACCTGGCAAATTCTTGACTTGGTCTTTGCTGTGGTGATGAATTTTTCTGATCGCTGTGTTCCTCCACCAAAATGTCCTTATTTTGTGTTCCTTATTCTTCCCAATTATCAAGTTTATAGTGTATACCTGCATTGTCAGCTAACATGAATACATCTGATGAATATATCCTAATATTTCGGGCTCACCCATCTGCAACTCTTAGTACATTCAGTTCTTACAGTATGGAAAACTAATTGAAACAAAAACTTTATATTCTTCATTATTGTATTTCAGTTTCTAGTATGTGTTATACAAAAATACAAGATTAAATAATGAATTATCATATTATTTAAAGATATATAATCTCTTGGAATTTCCATGTCTTCATATGAAATAGCATATAAATATTTATGGCACAATGTTCTCTGAAAACCTAATGGCATGGATAATGCTTGGTCCGTGACCAAAAGAAATGTTCAAGTGTCAAAATATTATCTTGATGATAATTTTATTTCCCAGAAAACAGAAGAAACAACTAAAGGAACTACTGCTCTGTATTTAATTCCAAAAGAGAGGAATTAAAAGTCAATGATGGAAATCATGGGAAAACTCAGTGGAGTTAAAATTAGAGTCCTAACAGGGAGAGAAAAACAGTGGTCATAGATTATCAAGTCTATAAGAAATATATCTCACAAAACTGGGAAGAGACAGGATTAAAGAAAAGAGAGAGAGAATATTAATATAGAATCTTAGAGGAAAAGATGAAGCAAAAGAAATTGTAAATTCTCAAAATCTGGAAATAGAAATACAAATGCTTTCAGGGAGAAGTAAGAGGAATTAAGTCCTGTATATTTGAACAGAGCTCAGATATTAAAATAATTCATGCAGACAATGAAAAACTGGAATGCAATCAAGGAAGAATATATGAATGTGCACAGACCTGGAAGAATCCCAACAAGAATGAGAGAAATGAGTTTAGACTTGGAAAAATGAAGAACAACAGAACTTCCTAAAAATTTATGATCTCAGAAATCAGCCACCTGAAAGAGGAGAGACTGTGTAAAATGATATATTTGCAGATAAGAAAAACTTCTCTATTCTTTTTTTGCTTCTATCTTTTCTGATGAGAGAGGTTTTTTGTAGTGGGGGAAAAAAGCAGAATTGTGTGAGATCCTAAAATAAAGAAGATATGCTAATGGTTATTCCTCTCCTGTCTGAGAAAAAAATAAATTTCATGGTAACAGAATTTGTGAATGAAATTGCTCAACTTCTACCAGGGATTTTTGAAGTATCATGGATAAAGTGAGAAATACTGTTTGGAAGAGCAGAAAAAGGATAACTAGTAAGAGTTTTAAGAAAACATGCTCCAGGTGAGAATGGGCAGAATACAGTTTACAAAGGTGCTGGCCTAGGGAGCAAGGACATTTTGCTCATTGTAAATCATGGTAGAGATACAGGGTGTAGGTAGAGTTAGTAATGGTGAAAGGAGGTACTTAATTCTGAGAAATCAAAAGGAATCATATGATATTGATTGAGAATAAGGATGACAAATGAAGGCATTGGAGATTTGGGTAGAAAGAATGTGTGAAGCCATTGTCTTGGATAAGGGGAAATACAATTTTCTAAATGGAATGGAATGGTTAAACAGTGTTGAAATGTATTCTTAATTTTTTTTGCAGGGTGTAGGGGGATACTGAGGATTTAACCCAGGGGAAATTTACCACTGAGCTACATCCCCAGTCCTTTCTATTTTTTTTTTAATTTTTTTATTTTGAGAGAGAGTCTCACTAAGTTGCTTAGGGCCTTACTCGTGTTTAGAAATTTAAAGTGAGTCATTCAGAACAACTGATTTCAGTTCTGATGTAATTGTAAATTAAGTTTATCTAGGTTGGGATTGTCCTGGGTGAATTCAATGAAGGTTGATTGATAGGGACAAGCAAACTGTGTTACACAGCAGTGGTCATGGTGATGGATCATGGAATATACACTGGGTAGGGAGATCTAATGAGGACATGAAGAAGGTAGGTAGATTAGTGATAGTACAAAAGTATAGAATCAATAGATGGAGGAAAGGAATTTTAGAATGGGGAAGAGGAAAGACAGATGTTCAGATCTGGCTGCTTGAAATAAAGACTTTATACATGGCGAAATTATGGTGACAGGGTAGGATGGGGAAAAGATGAGACCACATTATGTGAATGTATGGATTATAGGATAGTGAAGGCATTAAGAAGTAGTGGTGAGAACGATTATGTGATTCATGTTCTATGATCATCAATGAGGGGTGTGGTCGGGAAGTAGATAAATGACCACAAAAACTAGCCGTTAATCTATTTTAATGGTAGCCTCCTTCTTGGGATTGGTCTCTTAGCAATTAGTAGTGGCGAGGCTGAGGTTTGTGGTGTCCGTAGCCAGGAGAGGAGTAGCCTAAGTGAAAACATACAGAACATTCTTGGCTCATTACAGGTTTCTGTGGATAATTTCTCAGCCAATGAAGTGGTCATCCTGGTGAGAAGAGATATTGAACCAGGAGAGTAGAGCAAAATGAAAACTCACGAGTTATTTCTGATAAACTTTGCATTCTTAGAAAGTCTGAAGAAACTTAATCTTTTTGAAGTAAATTTTCAATAATGTTCTTTTTATTTTTTTATTTGTTCTCATTAGTTATACATGACAATAGAATGCATTTTGACACCTCATATATAAATGGAGTATAACTTCTTATTTGTCTGGTTGTATATGATGTAGAGTTACACAGGTCATGTAATCATATATTCACATAGGGTAATAAGGTAATAATGTCTGATTTATTCTACTATCATTCTTACCCCTATGCCCCCTCCCATCCCTTCACTCCTCTCTGTCTAGTCCAAATTACTTCTGTTCTTCCCCCACCCCAATGTGAATTAGCATTCACATATCAGAGAAAATATTCGACCTTTGGTTCTTTGAGATTGGCTTATTTTGCTTAGCATAATATTCTTGAGTTCCATCCAATTACCAGCAAAAGCCATAATTTCATTCTTCTTTAAGGCTGAATAACACTCCATTGTGTATATATACCACAGTTTCTTTATCCATTCATCTGTTGAAAGGCACGTAGGTTGTTTCCATAGTTTAGCTATTGTGAATAGAAATGCTATAAACATTAATGTGACTTCATCACTGTAGTATGCTGATTTTTAGTCCTTTGGATGAAAACCTAGGAGTGGGATGACTGGGTCAAATTGTGGTTCCATTCCAAGTTTTCTTAGGAATCTCCTACTGCTTTCCATAGTGGTTGCACCAATTTGTAGTCCTACAAGCAATGTATGAGAGTACCTTTTTCCTAAATCCTTGCCTTCATTTATTGTTGCTTGTATCCTTGATAATTGCCATTCTGAGTGGAGATGGAATCTCATTGTAGTTTTGATTTGCATTTCTCTAATTGACAGAGATGTTGAACATTTTTTCATTTATTTTTTGATCAATTGTATTTCTTCTTCTGTGAAGTGGCTGTTCAGTTCTTTTGCCCATTTATGGATTGGATATTTTTTTTTGGGGGGGGGTGTTAAGTTTTTTTGAGTTCTTTATATATCCTGGGTATTAATGCATTTTCTGAGGTGTGTGTGGTAAAGATTTTCTCCCATTCTGTAGGTTTTCTCTTCAAGTTATTGATTGTTTCCTTTGCTGGGAAGCTTTTTAGTTTGAATCCATCCCATTTATTTATTCTTGATTTTACTTCTTGTACTTTAGGAGTCTTGTTAAGAAAGTCAGTTCCTAAGCCAACATGATGGAGATTTGGGCCTCCTTTATCTTCTATTAGGTGCAGGGTCTCTGTTCTAGTGCCTAAGTCTTTGATCCATTTTGAGTTGATTTTTGTACAAGGTGAGAGAAAGGGGTTAAATTTCATTTTGCTGCATATGGATTTTTAGTTTTCCCAGCACCATTTGTTGAAGAGGTTATCTTTTCTCCAAAGTATATTTTTGGCACTTTTGTCTAGTATGAGATAACTGTATTTATGTGGGTTGCCTCTGTGTCTTGTATTCTGTACCATTGGTTTACCTATCTGTTTTTGTGCCAATACCATGCCATTTTTGTTACTATGGCTATGTAGTATAATTTAAGATTTGATATTGTGATGCTTCCTGCTTCATTTTTCTTGCTAAGGATTGCTTTGGCTATTCTGGGTCTCTTATTTTTCCAAGTGAATTTCATGATTGCTTTTTCTATTTCTATGAAGAATATCATTGGGATTTTAATAGGAATTGCATTAAATTTGTATAATGCTTTTGGTAGTATGGCCATTTTGACAATGCTAATTCTCCCTATTCAAGAGCATTAGAGATCTTTCCATCTTCTAAGGTTTTCAATTTTTTTCTTTAGTGAGCTGTAGTTTTCATTGTAGAGGTCTTTCACCTCTTTTGTTAGATTGATTCCCAATATTTTTTTGAGCCTATTAAATGGAGTATTTTCCTAATTGCTCTTTCAGTGGATTCATCACTGATGTGTAAGAATGCATTTGATTTATGGGTGTTAATTTTATATACTGCTACTTTGCTGATTTCATTTATTAGTTCAAGAAGATTTCTGGTTGAATTTTTCGGGTCTTCTAAATATAGAATCATGTCATCAGCAAATAGTGATAGTTTGAGTTTTTCTTTTCCTATTTATATCCATTTAATTTCTTTCTTCTATCTAATTGCTCTGGCTAGAGTTTCAAGGATGATGTGGAATAAAAGTGAAAGATGGCATCTTTGTCTCGTTCTAGTTCTTAGAGGGAAAGCTTTCAATTTTTCTCCATTTACAATGATGTTGACCTTGGATTCAGCTTAGATAGCTTTTGTAATGTTGAGATATGTTCCTACTATCCCTAATTTTTTAATGTTTTGAACATGAAGAGGTGCTGTATTTTGTCAAATGCTTTTTCTGTATATATTGAGATGATCATATGATTCTTGTCTTCAAGTCTATCAATGTGATGAATTATATTTATTGATTTACACATGCAAATCAACATTGCATCCCTGGGATGAACCCCACTTGATCCTGGTGCACTCTCTTTTTAATTTGTCTTTGTATGTGATTTGCCAAAATTTTACGGAGTATTTTTACATCAATGTTCATCAGGGATATTGGTCTGACGTTTTCTTTTCTTGATGTGCCTTTGTTTGGTTTTGGTATCAGAGTGATACTAGCTTCATAGAATGGGTTTGGAAGGGTTCCCTCTTTTTCTAGTTCATGATATAATTTGAAAAGTATTGGTGTTAATTCTTCTTTAAAGGTCTTGTAGAATTTGACTGAGAATCCATCTGGTCCTGGGCTTTTCTTAGTTGGTAGACTTTTGATGGTGTCTTTTATTTCGTTGCATGGGATTGATCTGTTCAAATTGTGTATATCCTCATGATTCAGTTTGGGTAGGTCATATGTCTATAGAAATTTGTTTGATGTCTTCAAGATTTTGTATTTTATTGAAGCAAAAAATTTCAAAATAGTTTTGAATAATCTTCTATATATCTGTAGTGTCTATCATATTTTCTTTTCCATTACAAATTTTGGTCGTTTATATTTTCTCTCTCTCTCTTCATTAGCATGGCTGATTTTATTTATATTTTTAAACTTCCAACTTTTTGTTTTGTCAATTTTTAAAATTGTTTCTTTTGTTTCAATTTCATTGATTTCAGCTCTGATTTTAATTATTTCCTGTCTTCAGCTTTGGAGGTTAATTTGTTCTTCTTTTTCTAGGACTTTGAGATGTAATGTTAGGTCTTTTATTCATTGACTTTCTATTCTTTTAATAAATGAGCTCAATGCAAAGAACTTTCCTCTTATCACTGCCTTAATGGAGTCCCAGAGATTTTGATGTTTTATCTCTATTCTTATTTACCTCTAAGTATTTTTTAAATTTCATTCTTTATTTCTTCTGTTATCCATTTGTCATTCAATAGGGTACTATTTAGTCTCCAGATGTTAGAGCAGCTTTTATTTTTTATTCTATCATTGATTTCTAATTTCATTCCATTATGATCTGATAGGATGCAGGGTAGTATCTCTATTTTTTTGTATTTGCTAAGAGTTGCTTTATGGCCTAAAATATGGTCTATTTTGAGAAGGATTCATGTACTGCTGAGAAGAAATTGTATATGTTCATTGACAAATGAAATATTCTGTATATGTTTGTTAAGTCTAAATTATTGATTATATTATTTAGTTCTATAGTTTCTTTATTTTCTTTGGAAGATCTATCCAGTGGGGAGAGAGGTGTGTTAAAGTTACCAGTATTATTGTGTTGTGGTCTGTTTGATTCTTAAAATTGGGAAGGGTTTGTTTAATGTATGTAAATCCTTCATTGTTTGGGGCATAAATATTTATGAATATTGTCTTGTTGATGTATAATTCCCTTAAGCAGTATGAAATGACCTTCTTTGCCCCTTCTGATTAACTTTGGCTTGAAGTCTACCATATCTGATATGAGGATAGAAACCCCTGCTTGTTTATAAGATCCATGTGAATGGATTGTTTTTTCCCCATCCTTTCACCTTCAGTCTATGAATGTTTTTGCCTATGAGGTGAGTCTCTTGGAGATAACATATTTTTAGGTCTTGTTTTTAAATCCAAACTGCCAGGTAGTCTTTTGATTGATGAGTTTAGGCCATTAATATTCAAGGTTATTATTGAGATATGATTTGTGTTCTCAGTCATTTGGATTTATTTCTAGTTTTTAATTTGAATTAGTTTCTCCTTTGATTGAATACTCCTTTAGTGTAGTTCCTCCCTTCACTGGTTTTCAATATTTTTTTTTCATTTTATCTTCATGGAATATGTTGTTGAGAATATTCTGAAGTGCAGGCTTTCTACTTGCAAATTCTTTTAATTTTTGTTTATCATGGAAGGTTTTTATTTCATCTTCAAATCTGAAGCTTAATTTTGCTGGACATAGGATTCTTGTTTGGCATCCATCTTCTTTCAGAGCTTGGAATATGTTTTTCCAGGACCTCCTAGATTTAACAGTGTGGGTTGAGAAATCAGTTGAAATCTGTATTGGTTTCCTATTATATTTAATCTGAGATTTTTCTCTTACAGCCTTTAAAATTCTGTCCCTGTTCTGTATGCTAGGCATTTTCATTATAATGTGCCTTGATGTGGATCTGTTGTAATTCTGCACATTTGGGATCCTATGAGTCTCTTGTATTTGATTTTCCATTTCATTCTTTAGATTTGGAAATTTTATGATATTTCATTGAAAAGAGTGGACATTCCTTTGGTTTGCATCTCCATGCCTTCATCTCTTCTGATAAATATTTTTTAAAATATGTATATCTTTTAGTTGTACATGAACACAATACCCTTGTTTTATTTTTTTTGTGGTGCTAATGATAGAAACCACAGCCCCACATGTGCACTAGGCAAGTGCTCCACCACTGAGTCACAACTCCAGCCCCTCTCCTCATTAATCTTAAGTTCTGTCTTTTCATGTTATCCCATAATTCCTGGAAGTTCTGTTCATGGTTTCTTAACATGTTTTCTCCATGGTCAAGTCTATTTTCAATATTATATATTTTGTCTTCATTGCCTGAGGTTCTGTCTTCCAGATGGTCTAGTCTGTTGGTGATGCTTTCTATTGAATTTTTAATTTGGTTTATTGTTTTGTTCATGTCAAGGATTTCTGTTTGTTTTTCAGAATCTCTATTTCTTTATTGAAGTGATCTTTTGCTACCTATATTTGCTCTCTTACATTATCCTTTACTTTGCAGATCATTTGTACATTCTAAAGTCCTTCTCTGACATTTATTCCACTGTGGTGCTGATGGATTCTGTCATTGGTTTGCTTGGGGCAATTTGTTCCCTTGCTTTTTCATGTTGTTTGTTTGTCTACCCATCTAGCAGTGTGGATCTGAGGCAGTAGAGTTTCTACTCTATGGATTTATAGTGTCCCTGAAAGTTTATATTTCCTCACTGTTTAGGAGGAGACAAATAATTACAATAACCAATGCAAGTAACATATAGTACTAAACCAAAAAGTTTATACTGTGATGTCTACAATGTTAATTATCACAATAAACAGAAATTATATGACCAGTTATTGCCTCTAATAAGAACAGCAAGTTTGCAAAAGTTTACATTTTCAAGTGAAGGTCAGGGAGAGAGCAGAAGTAATATACAATATAATAATTACAAGGGAGGAAGAGAGAAGACAGAAGTAAAAGATTAAAGGAAGAGTGCAAGAGAGAGCAATAGAGATTGGCTGTTAGCAGAAGAAAAGAGAGAATCAAGGGAAGCAGGTAGGTAGAAGAAAAAATACATATCAAGCAAAAATTTTTTAAAAAATAAAAATTAAAAATAAAAGAAAACTGCCGGGTGTGGTGGTGCATGCCTGTAATCCCAGTGGCTTAGGAGGCTGAGGCAGGAGGACTGTGAGTTCAAAGCCAGCCTCAGCAACTTAGCAAGGCCCTAAGCAACTCAGTGAGACCCTGTCTCTAAATAAAATATAAGATAGGGCTATGGATGGGCTCAGTGGTGGAGTGCCCTGGGTTCAATTCCCAGTACCCAAAACAAAAAAACAAAAAAAACCCTCAAACTAAAATATTCTAATCAACCATCCTAATTCGTAAAAAACTAATCCATGTAAAATAACTGGCTTCAAAAATGCTACAGATGAGAGGGAAAAAAATAGGAAACTGTATAAATTTTCATGTACCATTAAGGTCACAATTAAACAGTGAAAAGGATTTTTTAAAAAGAAAGAAAGAAAAGAAAAAAATCTTCATGAAAAGATAAACAATTCTTTCCATTGGAATTCAAAATATTCTCAGCTTCTCTTCTCAGCAGGTTTAGGTGGGGTCATCTGGAGTGTGATGCTCTACCCTCTGGATTGGTGGAGTTCCTGCAGGCAGGGTTTAGGCTTAGGCAGGTTCCAGGCTCTTCGCTGAATGCTAATGGTCTGAAGATTTTAGACTAGTGCACCTCCAGCACCCAGTACTTGCTGGTCCATGCTGGAAGACTTTACCCCAAGGATCTCCCCTGGATTCCAGTTGTGTGATGGGGAAACCAATTCTTAGTCTGTAACTTGCAGACCCCATATTTCCTGGTCTCAGGTTCAGTCTCAAAACAGCCTCTCCCACCCTTGCCCTTCCAAGTTCCAGGCCAGATACATCTATCTCAGCTGGTCCTACATCAGTCAGATTGGAGGGGGAGGAATTGAGCTGGGTGGGTTTCTGCAACCAGTTGTCCCCTGTGTATACCTCTCTTCACATTTGATTTTCTCCTGATTACTTAAGCACACTCTATGTCATGCAGCATGTGTAACTGGGCCTGTATTTTGGGCCAAACTCGGATTTGCCAGGAATCAGCTCCCTCAGTTGACAGCCCCCACCCTGCAGCTGCAAAATGGTTTCTTCCTTTGTCCTCTGCAAGCCACCTGGAGAGATGGTGGCTTCTTTCCCCACACATGGATATTTTGCAGTCTGTCTTTCAGGTTTCTTAGGCAATGTATTTGGTCTCTAAATGCTCTGTACCCAGGTACAGCTTGGGCCTCCCAAAAAATGCAGGTTCCTTTAATTTTCTTATCCCTCTACTATGCTCACAGAAGGACCTCTCTGACTAGAGCTTCCAGCCCATCTGTGGCAGTGGCTATGCCACTGGGGATTTTTTCCTTATTTTATTATATCCAACCTGTGTACTGGTTTGCTTTGAATGTCCAGTTTTAGGTTCCAATAAAGTCTCCTTACCTTTTTTTGGTTCACCTTGCAAAGAATTGGCCTATCTGCTTTCTTGGTTTCATACCATGGAGCAGCCAATAACACAATCCTCTCTATTCTACCATCTTCCAATGAGGTTCTTTTAGTGTAGTTTACCACTCATTATAGGACCCATCAGGAATGACTGTTCCTAAGTAGGTGAGAAAAAAAATCTGCAGAGAACTGTCTAGTGCCTAGGTCCTGATTATACTGCTTCTTTGGCCAAGAACCTTGTAGATTCTAAAGACCTTATATTCTGACACCTACTGCAATTCTTAGAAGTAATAATGTCAGAAAGTCATCTCTCCAATACCACATGTCTACTTGTCCAATTCTCTTCATTGGTCAAGACCAGTCTTATTTCAGGGTCAAAGTACAGACAATTTAGTACTGGTTGAGAAGTAGAAACCAGAGACTGGTGCATTGAATGTCAATGTAAAAATTAAACTGCTGCCTTTAAGTGTTTTTCACTACTGCTGACTGCTTCTACTTTGTTTGATCTCAAGATTCTACCATTTCCTTTTCCCCAGCTGGATATATCACCTTTAAATATAGAAATTGCCCTTTTCTATCCATGAAGCCAATTGCATAACTATATTCTCTCTTTCCTGGCCTCCCTGTCTTTCCTAGAGTGGCATGCGTACTGTATCTTCTGTAGGTTCAGGTTGGATGATCATGACCATTCGTCTCACCCCAATATCCAACTACCAGTCTCAATTAGGGATAGGTTTGGCTATACCCAATAAGAAAATCCACAATAACAATGTCTTAAACAAACTAAAAGTTTACTTTTTTCATGTAAAGAAATCCGGAAGGAGTTAATTCTGGTTGTACATGACAGCTACACAAATTTATCATATAGACTTTTTTCAGCTCTCCATTCTGCATGTGTAGGATGAGGGCTTTCCCTCATCATTCAAGATGGCTGTTGGATTGCCAGCCTCTTCACCCCTGGTGGCAGTAACAAGAAAGGCACAAAATAAGCTCTGTCCCCTCCCTTTAAGAAGTTATCCCAGTCTTTCTATACATCAGTGGTCAAAACCTAGCCACAGGGCCACATCTAGTAGCAGAAGCTAGGGGAATGTGATCTTATAGCTGGATGATAAGAGGCAGGGTTAACTTTCATTCTTCTCCTTCTCCTTTAACAGGCAGGGTTAAAGTTTCTTCTTCTCTTCTTCCTCTTCTTCCTCCTCCTTTTCTTTGTTATTATTATTCAGAAAAAAAAACATTTTTCCTGACTTTCCTTTCCCACTCAAAACAGGTACAACATAGCAAGACATACCTTTACATTTCTTCAATGTATATTTTTGGCACCTTTGTCTAGTATGAGATTACTGTATTTATGTGGGTTTGCCTCTGTGTCTTCTATTCTGTTCCATTGGTTTGCATTTCTGTTTTTGTGCCAATACCATGCCATTTTTGTTACTATAGCTCTGTTGGATAACTTAAGATCTGGTATTGTGATGCTTCACTTTTCTTGCTAAGGATTGCTTTGGCTATTCTGGGCCTCTCATTTTTCCTAATGAATTTCATGACTGCTTCTTCTGTTTCTAGAAGAACATCATTGGGACATGAATAGGAATGGCATTAAATCTGTTTGGTGCTTTTGGTAGTATGGCCATTTTGACAATATTTATTCTGCATTTGCCAGAGCATGGGAGATCTTTCTATCTTCTGAGTTCTTCTTTAATTTCTTTCTCTAGTGTTCTGTAATTTTCATTGAAGAGGTCTTTCATCTCTTTTGTTGGATTGATTCCCAAATATTTTACTTATTTTTTGAGTCTACTGTGAATGGGATAGTTTTCCTGGTTTCTCTTTCAGCTGATTCATCTTTAGTATATCATAATGCAATGTATTTATTGGAGTTGATTATATATCCTGCGACCTTCATTTGAGTTCTAGGAGTTTCTGGTGGAGTTTTAATGTTCTTCTAAAAATAGAATCATGTCATCAGCAAATAGGGATAGTTTGACCTCCTTTCCTATTCATATCCCCTTAATTTTTTTCTTTTGCCTAATTGCTCTGGCTAGAGTTTCCAGGACTATGTTGAATAGAAGTGGTGAAAGAGGGCCTTCTTGTCTTGTTCCAGTTTTTAGAGGGAATGCTTCAATCTTTATCCTTTTAGAATAATTTTGGCCTTGGTTTTAATGTATATAGCCTTTATAATGAGGAGGTATGTTTCTACTCTTCCTAGTTTTTCTAGTGTTTTGAACATGAATGGACGCTATATTTTGTCAAATGCTTCTTCTGGATCTACTGAGATAATCATGTGATTCTTGTCTTTAAGGTCTATTTTAGTGAAGGATCCATGTGATGCTGAGAAGGAAGTATATTCAGTCCATGATTGATAAAATATTTTATATATCTCTGTTAAATCTAAATTATTAATTGTGATGATTATGTTTATTGATTTCTGTGTGTTGAATCAAACGTGAATTCCTGGGGTGAACCCCACTTGATCATAGTGTACTATTTTTAAAATATGTTTTTATGTGCAATTCTCCAGTTTTTTATTAAGACTTTTTGCATCAATGTTCATCAGGGTATTGGTCTGAAATTTTCTTTTCTTGGTGTGTTGTTATCAGATTTTGGTGTCATGGTGATACTAGCTTCATAGAATGAATTGGAAGGGTGCCCTTCTTTTCTATTTCATGTAATAATTTGAGGAGGATTGGTTTTAGTTCTTCTTTGAAGATCTGGTAGAACTCAGCTAAAACTCTCTCTGGTCCTGGGCTTTTCTTGATTGGTAGGTTTTTGATGACAGCTTCAATTTCATTCCTTGAAGTTGATCTGTTCAAATTTTCTATGTCCTCCTGATTGAATTTGTGTAGGTTATATATCTCTATAAATTTGTTGAGGTCTTCAAAATTTTCTATTTTATTAGAGTACAAATTTTCAAAATAGTTTGATTGTCATCTGTATTTCAATACTGTCCATTGTAATATTTGCTTTTTCATCATGAATTTTAGCAGTTTGAGTTTTCTCTCTCTTTTTCTTGGTTAGCTTGGCTAAAGGTTTATCACTTTTATTTATTTTTTTCAAAGAACCAACTTTTAGCTTCATTAATTCTTTGAATATTTTGTTTTAATTTCATTGATTTCAGTTCTGATTTTAATTATTTCCTGTCTTCTAGTGATTTTGTTGTTAATTTGTTCTTTTTCTAGGATGTTGAAATGTAATGTTAGGTTATTTATTTGTTGGCCTTCTATTTTAATGAATGAGCTCAAGGTAATGAACTTTCCTCTTAGTGTCCCAGAGATTTTAACATTTTAACATGTTATGCTGCTCTTCCCATTTACCTCATTTTTTAAAAATTTTTTTAAATTTTTTTTGGAACCAGGGATTGAACTCAGGGACACTCGGCCACTGAACCACATCCCCAGCCCTATTTTGTATTTTATTTAGAGACAGGGTCTCACTGAGTTGCTTAGGGCCTCGCTAAGTTGCTGAGGCTGGCTTTGAACTCGCGATCCTCCTGATTCAGCCTCCCAAGTCGCTTGGATTACAGGTGTGCGCCACCACATCCGGCTCCCATTTACCTCATTTTTAAAATTCCTACCCCTGATTTCTTTTGCTATCCATTGGTGACTCAGTAGCATATTATTTAGTCTCTGGTTGCTAGAATAGCTTTTATTTTTTATTTTATTGTTGATTTCTAATTTTATTCCATTATTATCTGATAGAATGCAAGGAATTATCTATATTTTTTTGTATTTTCTAAGAGTTGCTTTGTGGCCTAATACCTGGTCTATTTTAGTGAAGGATCCATGTGATGCTGAGAAGGAAGTGTATTCAGTCCATGATTGATTAAATATTTTACATACCTCTGTTAAGTCTGAATTATATAGTATTTTTCACTTCTGTATCTTCATTTACTTTTTGTTTGGCAGATCTATCCAGTGATGATGGAGGCATGTTAAATTTCATCATCAATTCTGAAGCTTAATTTTCTGTTGTGGTCTATTTGATTCTTGAAATTGAGAAGGGTTTGTTTGATATATGTAGATGCTCTATTATTTGGGGCATAAATATTCATGATTGTTATGTTTTGTTGATGTATAATTCCTATAAGTAGGATGAAATGACCTTTTTTCTTCTGATTAACTTTGACTTGAAGTCCACTTTATCTGATATGAGGTTAGAAATCCCTGCTTGTTTATGTGGGATCTATCTGAATAGGTTTTTCCCATCCTTTTACCTTCAATTTGTGGATGTCTTTGCCTATTCAGTGGGTCTCTTGGAGACAGCATATTGTTGGGTCCTGTTGTTTAATCCAAACTGCCAGTCAACGTCTTTTGATTGATGAGCTTAGGTCATTTACATTCAATGTTATAATTGAGATATGATTTTTATTTCCTGTCATTTTGATTTATTTCTGGCTTTTAACTTGAATTAGCTTCTCCTTTGACTATTCTTCTAGTGTTAATTCCTCCATTTGCTGGTTTTTACTTTTATTTTTCATGAAGTATTTTACTAAGTATGTTTGTAGAGCAAGCTCTCTAGTTGTGAATTCTTTGAACTTTTGTTTATCATGGAAAGTTTATATTTCATCATCAATTCTGAAGCTTAATTTTGCTGGGTGAAGTATTATTGGCTGGCATCCATTTTTTTCAGATCTTGATATATATTGTTCCAGGACCTCATCGCTTTGAGGGTCTGGTATGAGAAATCAGCTGAGATCCAGATTGGTTTCCCTCTAAATGCTACTGGTCATTTTTCCCTGGCAAACTTTTAATTCTATCCTTATTCTGTAATAATGTGCCTGGGTCTGGGTCTGTTTTAATTTTGTATATTTGATGTCCTATAAGTCTCCTTTATTTGATTTTCCATTTTATTCTTTAGGTTTTGGAAGTTTTCTGATATTATTTCATTGCACAGATTGTGCTTTCCCTTGGTCTTTATCTCTAAGTCTTCATCTCTCCTGATAAATCTTAAATTAGTTTTTTTCAGGTTATCCCATATTTCTTGGAAGTTCTTTTTATGGGCTGTCAACATCTTTTCTCCATGGTCAACATGTTGTAAAGATTACGTTTTGCCTCCATTGCCTAAAACTCTATCTTCTAAATTATCTACTCTGTTGGTAATGCTTTGCATTGAATTTTTAATTTGGCTTATTGATTCCTTCATTTTGAGGATTTCTTTTTTTTTTTCAGAATCCCTATCTCTTTATTGAAATAATCTTTCTCTTCCTATATTTTCTCTCTGATTTCACTCTCTACATTATCCTTTTCCTCTCAGATCAGTTTAACTATGTACCTTCTAAACTCCTTCTCTTACGTTCTTCCACTGTGGTGTTGATGGATTCTATTATTGGAGTACCTTGGTTTGTTTGGGGACAACACGTTCCCTTGTTTTTTCATGTTGTTTGTTTGTCTACCCATCTAGCAATGTGGATCTGAGGCAGTAGAGTTTCTACCCTGTGGACTTATAGTGTCCCTGAAGGTTTCTAGTACCTCACTGTTTATGGAGAGACAAATAATAACAGCAACCAATGCAAACAGTACACAGAATTAAACCAAATATTTCAGGCTATGATGTCTATACAATGTTGTCACAACAAACAGAAAAAATATGATTAGTTATTGCTGATAACAAAATGGTTTTCAAATTTGAATATTGAAAGAAATTTGCAAAATGGTTTACAATTATGAATGTTGCAACAGGGAAAGAATGGAAGAGATGTAGGATGTGATGATTATGAGGGAGGAGAGAGAAAATATAAGTAAAAAATTAAATAAAGAATGAAAGAGAACAATTATTTAGCCATTAGCTGAATAAAAGAGAGAAAAAATCAAGGGGAACAGATAAGATATATATACATATATAAAATAATTCAAAAATTAAAAATAGTAGAATATGAAACAAAACTGACACATACCAAACATCCTAGTCCTCAAAATACTTATCCATGAAAACTACCTGCCTTCAAAAAGTTATAGAAATGGGAAAATAGAAAAAAGTATGTATAAATGTCCATGAACCATTCAGGTCACAATTAAACAGAGAAAAAAAATCTTGATAAAATTTAAAGAATTGCTTGTTTTGAAGTTCAAATTTTTTTCAGCTTCCCTTCTCAGCATTGTTAGTTGGAGTGGACAGGAGTGTGATGTCTGATCCTCCTTGGGGGTGGGGTTGCTGGTATGTGAGAGGATATACTGTAAGCAGAGCTCCTGGAAGTGAATGATCTCAATGCAATGAACTTTCCTCTTGGCATTGCCTTCATAGTGTAACAGAGATTTTGATATGCTGTAACAGTATTCTCATTTACCTCTCAGCATTTTTTAATCTCCTCCCTGATATCTTCTGTTATCCATGTGTCATTCAATCGCATATTAGTTAGTCTCCAGACATTGGAATAGCTTCTACTTTTTATTTTGATTGGCTTTTCCTTTAGTGATGTTCTTCCCTTTGCTGACTTACATTGTTGTTTTTCATTTCCTCCTCATGGAATATTTTGTTGAGAATGTTCTCTAGTGTAGGCTTTCTAGTTGTAAATTGTTTTAAGTTTTGTTTATCACAGAAGGTTTTTATCTCATCATCAAATCTGAAGCTTAATTTTGTTGGATATAAGATTGTTCATTGGCATTAATTGTCCTTTAGAGCTTGGTATATGTTGTTCAGGACCTCCTAGCTTTTAGGGTCTGGGTTGAGAAATATGCTGAGATCCGAACTGGTTTCCCCCATATGTAATCTGATACTTTTCTCTTGCAGCCTTTAAGATTCTATCTTTATTTTGTATGCTAGACATTTTCATTATAATATGCGTTGGTGCAGGTCTGTTGTTATTTTGTACATTTGTTGTCCTATAAGCCTCTTGTATTAGATTTTTCATTTCATTCTTCAGGTTTGTGAAATTTTCTGATATTATTTCATTGAAAAGAGTGTGTGTTCCTTTGGTTTGGGTCTCTGTGCCTTCCTCTAGCCTGATAATTCTTAAATTTGACCTTTACATGTTATCCCATATTTCTTGGAGGTTCTGTTCATGGTTCCTTACCATCTTCTCTGTGTGGTCAACTTTATTTTCTAGATTTTGTTTTATTTTCATTGCTCAAAACTCTGTCTTCCAAATTATCTAGTCTATTGTTGATGCTTTCTATTGCATTTTTAATTTAATTGATTGCTTTCTTCATTTCAAGGATTTCTGTTTTTTTTTTCATTATCTCTATCTCTTTATTGATGTCTAGCATTTTGAATGTCCAGTATTATTCCCAATAAAGTCCCTTCAATTTTTTCACACATCTTGCTGAGAAGCTGCCTATCTGCTTTTCTGGTTTCACACCACAGAGGAACCATGAAAGTGATCTCTTCTATTCTGCCATCTTGAAACTCCTCTCTCATTTTCTTTGTGTGTGTAGTAGCAGTAGCAGTAGTAATAGTAGTAGTAGTTGTTGTGAGTGGATTTCTTTCTCAGTGAACTAATTATTGGTGTATAGAAAAGTAACTGACTTCTCTTCACTGATTTTTGTGTCCTGCCACTTTGCTAAAATGTTTATCACTTGTAATTTTTTTTGGTTGAATCTTTAGGCTTTTCTATATACAGAATCATATAATCTAGAAATAGGGATAGTTTGACTTCCTCCATAGTTTCATGTCTTATTTCTCTTATTTTCTCTGGCTAAAACTTCTAGTACCATATTGGACAAGAACAATTAGAGTTGACACCTTGGTCTTGTTTCTGATCTTAGAGGAAATGCTTTTTGTTTTTTCCAGTTTGATGTTTTCTGTGGGTTTGTCATAAACAACCTTTGTTGCATTGAGGTATGACCCTTCTATACTTAATTTGCTCAGCAATTTTATTATGAAGAAATATTGCATTTCATTCAATACTCTTTGCATGTATTAATGATCATTTAATTTTTATCCTTCATTTTGATAATGTGATATAATTATGTTTGCTGATTTGTATATGTTTCCATATACTTGCATTCCTGAAATGTATCCAATTTGATTATGATGAATGATATTTTTGATGCACTGTGGAATTTGATTTGCTAGTATTTGGTTGAAAATGTTTATATCTATGTTTGTTATGGTTTGGATGAGAGGTGTCCCCCAAATGCTCACATGTGAGATGATGCAAGAAGGTTCAGAGGAGAAATGATTGGGTTACAAGAATCTTAACCCAATTAGTGAATTAATCCCCCGACAGGGAGTCACTGAGTGGTAACTGAAGTGGTAGGGTGTGGCTGGAGGAGGTGAGAATTGGGGCATGACTTTGGAGTATATATTTGTATCTGGTGAGGAGAATCTCTCTTTTTCCTGAACACCTTGTGAGCTGCTTTCCTTGGCCACACTCTTCTGCCATGATGTTCAGCTTCATGTGGAGCCCTTGGAGAATGGAGCCTGTTGTCTATGCATTGAGATCTCTGAAACCTTGAACCCCCAAATAAACTTTTCCTCCTCTATAATAGTTCTGGTTGGGTCTTTTAGTCACAGCAGTGAAAAAGTTGACTAAAACAATGTTCATCAGGGATATTGGTCTATCTAAAATTTTGTTGATTTTTGTCTGTCTTTTGAAAAAAACAAATTCTTTGTTATGCTGATCTTTCATATATATGTATTTTTTAGTTTATTTATTTCTACTCTAATCTTTCATCACTGATTTGAGGGTTGATTTCTTCCTTCTTTTCTAAATCCTGATATGCCTTATCAGTTTATTCTTAACCCAATCAGTGGATTAATCCCTTGATAGGGATTAACAAAGTGGTAACTGAAATGTTAGGGTGTGGCTTGAGGGGATTGGAATTGGAGTGTGGCTTTGGAGTATATATTTTGTATCTGGAGAGAGGAGACTCTCTCTCTCTGTTTCCTGATGATGGAAGCTGCTTCCCTCTGCCATGCTATTCCACCATAATGTTCTGCCTCACTTCGAGCCCTGAGGAATGGAATTGGCCTTCTATAGACTAAGACCTCTGAAACCGTGAGCCCAAATAAACTCTTCCTCCTCTATAGTTGTGTTGATTGGGTCACTAATCATAATAGCAAAAAAGCTGACTAAAACAGAAATTGGTACTGAGAGTGGGGTTGTTGCTGTGACTAACCTGGCCATGTGGTTCTGAAACTTTTCGGAATTGGTGGGAAGAATTTTGAGATGTTTTGCAGTACAAGCTGGACATGCTTTAGGTTGCTGTAAGCAGACACTAAAGGCCAATTCTGGTGGGAACTCAGAAGACCAGAATGGTGATAGGACTGTGATCAGTGAAAACGTGGCTCAAGTGGGTTCAAAAAAGGAGAACTCTATTGGAATTTGGTGTAGAGGCCATTTGTGTTATGTTGTGACTGAGAAGTTGTCTGCATTTTGCCTGTGTCCTGAGACTTTCTGTGAAGCTATTGACTTCTTAATCTGGTGGAAGAAATGTCTAGGCAGGATAGGATTCAAGCAGTGGTATGTATAATGCTGGCAGCTTTTAGCCAAGTTTATTTGATAATCAGGAGCAGAAAGATTTGGAAAAAGTGAAATTAAAGGCTGGAGTAAAATTAGGGCTAAGAAAGTTGCAGTTTTAAAAGCCATTATTGCCACTACAGAAATGCTAAAGACTACCTAGAGACAATAAGAAAGATGGTTTGAGGGCATCTCAGGAGCTGGCAAGACCACATCCATATCAAGCTCAAGAGAACAGAGGTGAAAATTCTCTTGAGAAGAGACCAGTGGGATACTCTTCTTGTACAAAGAGCCTAGGAAATTTTTTCAGCTTGCACAGCTACCCAGACTACTGCAGCAAGGGTCTCCAGAGGCTTGGCTACTGCTCAAGATGGCAGCAGACCTTGGCAGAAATCACATGGTGCTGGTCCTTCAGGGATGCAGGATGCTGGAGTTAGGGGGTCATGGAGGCTTCCACCAAGATTTCCAAGGAAGGCCTGGGAGGCCAGGCAAGGTGTAGCAGAGTAGGAGTCCCTGTGGGCACCCTCTGGGTAGGCAAACTGGAGATTTGAAAGGGAAGCCAAAACTCCAGTGGAAACCCTCAAGACGAAGAAATGCCAGTAATATGGGACATCATCTTAGGAAAGTTGCAGGAATCAAGCAGAGACAAGCCAACAGGAAGGCCACTTGGGCTGCAACAAACAAGGTCACAGAGGCGAAACTACACAAGCCCTTCGGAGAGAACATCAGGATGCTATGTGCCCCAGATGCCGGACATGGAGCTAAAGGACTTGTTTTCACAGCTGGATATCCGTCTTGCTTTGGTCCTATTCCTTTTTTCTATGCCCCTAATTTTGTGAATGGAAATGTTTATCTGTACTATATATATTGGATACTTTTAAATTGTATTTAATTTTATAGGGGCTCACAATGTAAGATTGCCTTGAGCCTCAAAGACTTGGACTTGAACTTTGAGCAATCTCTGAACTGTTGAGACTATGGGGACCCTTGGGAAGGAACTAAATGTATTTGTCATAGTCAGATGAGTGTGAGCTTTTGGGGGCCAGGGGCAGAATATTATGGGTTGGATATTAGGTTTCCCCCAATAGCTCACGTGTGAGACAATGCAAGAAGGTTCAGAGAAGAAATGATTGGACTGTGAGGGTCTTAACCCAAGCAGTGAATTAATTCCCTGATAAGGATTAACAGAGTGGTAACTGAAGTGGTAGGGTGTGGCTGGAGGAGATTGGAATTGGGGTGCGGCTTTGGTATATATATTTTTTTATCTGGAGAGTGGAGACTCTCTCTCTGCTTCCTGATGATGCCAGCTGCTTCCCTCTGCCATGCTGTTTCACTATGATGTTCTGCCTCATCTTGAACCCTGAGGAATGGAGCCAGCCTTCTATAGACTAAGACCTCTGAAATTGTAAGTCCTCAGTAAACTCTTCCTCCTCTGTAGTTGTGCTGGTTGGGTTACTTAGTCATAGCAGCAAAAAAGCCAACTAAGGCAAGTGAACTTCTTTGTCTTGCCAGCCTGTGTCTTTTAATTAGAGAATTCAGTCTGTCTATATTCAAGGTTATTGCTGATAGATAAGGATTTACTCCTGCCATTTGGTTTATTTTCTTGTTTTTAATATTATTTGATGTTTTCTTCCTATCTTGTTCACATTTGTGGTTTGATGGTTCACTGTATTGGTGGGTTTTGATTCTTTTCTGTTTTGTTTATGTAATCTTATAGTGGGATTGTACTTTTACATGGTCTCATAATGGTAGCTATCTTTCACTGTTGGATGTAAGACTTCCTTAAACATCTTTTGTAGGGTTTGGTCTGGTGACCATGAATTATCTTTTTCAATACTCCTGGAAAAACTTAATTTCTGCTTCATTTTTGAAGGATAGTCTTACTGGGTATAGTATTCTTGGTTGGCAAGAGTTTTGTTCCAGGACTTGTAATATGTAATTCCATTCCCTCCTAGCCTATACAATTTCTGCTTAGATATCTATTATTAGTCTAATAAGGATACTATTAAATGTGACTTGGAGCTTTTCTCTTTCAGATTTTAGATTTTTTTCTTTGTTTTATACTTTTGATAGTTTAGTATGGAATCCTGTAAGCTTACTGTATACATGGATATCCATATCTTTCCCAAGATTAGGAAAATTTTCTGCTACTATTTTTTTTTCATTTAATTTTGATCCATTGAACACAATGGAGTACAGTTATTGTTTCTCTGGTTGTACACAAAGTAGTCACACCATCTGTGCATTCATACATGTACACAGGGCAATGATGTCTGTCTCATTCTGTTATTATTCTTGTCCCCCCACCCAACCCCACCCCTCCCTTCCCTCTATGCTATCTATCCTTCCTCCATTCTTGCCTCCCTTCCACCCTGCATTATACATCATCATTCATTTATCAGAGAGATCATTCGGTCTTTGGATTTTAGGGATTGGCTAATCTCACTTAGCATGACAGTCTCCAACATCATCCATTTACCTACAAATGCCATAATTTTATTCTTCCTTATGGCTGAGTAATATTCCATTGTGTATATATACCACAGTTTCCTTATCCATTCATCTATTGA
>JAJEJO010000213.1:27551-39547 GCA_020662805.1 Glaucomys volans
GACAATGTTGAATAGAAGTGGAGAAAGAGGGCATCTCTGCCTTGTTCCAGTTCTCAGGGGGAATGCTTTCAATTTTTCTCCATTTAGAATGATGTTAGCTGTGGGCTTAGCATAGATAGCCTTTACAATGTTAAGGAACGTTCCTACTATCCCTATTTTTTTTAGTGTTTTGAGCATGAAGGAGTGCTGTATTTTGTCAAATGCTTTCTCTGCATCTATTGAAATAATCATGTACTTCTTGACTTTAAGTCTGTTGATGTGGTGAATTACATTTATTGATTTCCGGATGTTGAACCACACTTGCATCCCCAGGATGAAACCCACTTGATCATGGTTCTGCTACTATTGCATTGAATAGGTTTTCTATGCAATTAGCTTTTTTTTTCTCTCCCATTTGGGTGTTCTAGAAATGTGGATATTTATTCAGTTAATGTGTGTGACTGGGATATTTCAAAAGACTTGTCTTCAAGTTTAGATATTCTTTCTTTCTCTTGATCTGGTGTGTTATTGAGGCTGTTAACTGTATTTTTGAATTACTGATCCTTTCATTTCTATTTGGTTCTTTTTCAAAATCTCTTTGCTGAATTTCTCTTTTCCTATCCTGCATTGTATAGTTTTCTTTAACTGTCTATCTTATTCTATTGGATCTCATTGAGTTTTTTAAAAAATAATTCTTTTAAATTCCTAATCAGAACTTTATCCATATTGATTTCTCTGGGAATCTGTTGTTAATTATTATGTTCTTTTGGAGGCATGATATTCCTTGTTTTTTCATATTACTCATGTTTTTGTGTTGATATTTTCACATCTGGTAGATCAAGTATCTCTACCACTTTTATGGGATGGCCTTACTAAGTGGATTTCTCTGAAGATATGTTTGGGGGTACTGATTTGTTATGCAATGTTGGCTTTATTTCTAGCTAGATGCCATAGTGTAGTTTCCCTATACGTTCTTTGGCTATGATTAATGACTTGGGCACAATGTGTATCATGGTGGAATAAGAGCCACTGTCCTTACAGCTACACAAAAGTGGTGACACTAGCCATTCAGGAAGGTGTGCTACAGATCGCAGTGGGTATGGGTTATTCACTGTGTGACTACTTTGACAACAGGAGTGGTAGCCTCATAAGGTCCACAGTTACCTCTGATTTCCTCAGGCATGACTGATGTTAACTGCTACCACTAAGGGCTTCTGGCACTACTGCCAAATCCCAGAAGAGGTAAAGGGACTTGAAGCATTGTCCTTTGACCAGTCAGCGGTGGGGATCCACATGCTAAGATGTGTGATGGGAACCACAGTATCCCTCCTGTGTTGCTCACACTCAGTCCTGAGAGCCATGGATGTGGGGGAAGGGTGGCAGTGGGAACCACATAGGTGGGGTATCAGTAGGAACTATGATATTCCTCTCTGCCAGTGCAGTGCATGCCCAGGAGTTGGACAGTGGCTGTCAATGGGCAAAGTTCTCTTGGCTCTCTGACCACGTGTCAGGGGTGAGGGGATGGCTGAAGCTGGGGCTCCTTCCCACACTACTGCAGCAGTAGCATGTACCTGGGAGCAGATTAACAGCTGGCACCATGGGAGTTGCTCAAGTTCCTTAAGCATGCTCCTGTGGGTAGGACAGTGGAAATGACTGTGTTCCCTTCCTGCCCTGTCAGTAAGAGAAGCCTGAGTGAGATGCAGGGGGAGGGGTGGCAGGAACAGTGTGGGTGTCTGTCTTCAGTCCTGGCACTGGTCTCAATTACCCTGACCTTGTTCTCAAGGGTGGTTCCCCCCATTCTCCTTTGCATCACACCTACCCTGCATTACAGACGGCTTAGGTCACAGACACTCTGCTTGGTCAAGTTAGGTTCACAAGGCAGGCAACCCTCAAGCCAGTATGGTGGAAAGTCTGTGAAGTCACAGAGATGGGACTAGGTGGGGGTTTCTGACCCCTATAACAGTCCAAACTCAGACAATAACTTACTTCTCAAGATGGCTCTAGGCCACAGCACCTGAGTGTTCCCTGGGAGATGATGTGAGGTCCTTTTCCAAAGAAAGGCTATTGTGCAGTTTTCATGTTACTTATCTAAGTGGGCTGCCAGCCTGTGAGGATTGTGTAACTTCCTTGTATCTACAATCACCAACATCTGCATTGATGGGGTTTTCTGGGATTCGTCTTTCACCCTTATCCTTGCGAAGGGGAGACTCCCCCTCCCCTGGCTGTGGAGCAGGGTGGCAGATGCTGGAATATTTTCTTTCTCTTTCTATGCTATTATCCCAGATCTCTGAATCTTAGAAGGTTCTGGTCTCTCTCTTGCTGACTTCATGTTCTCCCACAGTCACTCACCTTGAAATGCAGCTATATACTTGTTAGCTTTAGCTGTCCATTGTGGAGGAGGACGTGAGTGCTGAGCACATCTATTTTACCATCTTGGATTGCTCCACCACCACTCCCAGGAATGTTTTATATTTTTCTCGAGAGTACAGGGTACATGGCAGCTTTTGAATCAACATTGATTAAATGTTCTGCCAGAAATAGAAGTTGATACAAATATTGTAGCATATTAACCTACGAACCTGGACAATGAGTCCTGAGTCCAGTACTTAGGAGTGGGTTTTCAGGAAACTACAACTTTGCTAACCTTCAGCTTTCTCATCTGTCAAGAGAAGATAATAGTTCCTGCCTCATAAAGCAGTGTGAGGTTGACATAAAATCTTTGAAAACAAATAAAACAGAATTCCTGAGATGAGTCTAGTTTGGCCAACATTTTCATTCCCCATCAGTAGTCAGCATATTAACAATATGCCTTCAGATTAACTTTATGTCTATAATTACACCTATCTCATCACTAATGAGCAGCTCAACTAAGAAAGTCCAAACCATCCATCCACCCATAATGATGGCAAAGTGAAATAAAGCCACCTTGGAAATATCCAAATCCCAAGCAGGACCAGGCCTGAGGTCAAATCAGAATTCTGCTGGTGAATGTACACTCCCACTGTATGTGGGACCCCAAACTGCTGGTGGAAAGCCATGACTTCTTGGACAGTAACAGAGTCCAAATGCTCTAAATCACAAACACATCACGGGGGGGTCTTATTGAAATGAGATTCCAGTTAAAAACATCTGGAGCTGGGCCTGAATTTTGGCATTTACAACAAGTGTTTAGTGTGATATTTTGATGCATTCATGCTCAAGGCCAAGGATAAACACATTGAAAACTGTTTACAAAAGTTCAGGGTAGATAGAAAACAAGAGGTATATTTGTAAAATTATTTATTTACATTTTAAGCTCACATTAAAATCTTTCTAGGATAGAATGGCTAAGATGAAATATACAAAGCTGATATAAACACACACAGTAATATTTATTGGAAGAGAGTTCTACAAATTTTAGATGAACTCAGGTTTTCTTTGATAAAACCAATGTCTCCCCAATGAGAATAAATCGATGTGTATTATTTTAAAAAGCTGAGAAGCAAAAAACTGATTTGTTGAGTCGCTATCCATAAAACTTTATGCCAGAAAGTCAAAATTATTTTACAGTGCTGAGATGTTCAACTAGGTCCAGACAAGATAGAAGGAATATATTTTAAATGTGAGTACTTTGGTTGTTAGGCTTTGACTTGGTTTTTGGCATTACTTGTATAATTACATCATTCAAATGAATAATTCATCATAGGTAGTCCTTTTAAAACATGACTTGCTTAATGCTACAGTATTGCAAAGCACTTAGACTTGCCTTGATTTGGAAAACCTTTAAAGATGCTGACAATAGCTACGTTTCTTTTTTTTTTTTCATTCGGCAAAATAAAAAGAAAAATCACAAATTTGTTTTCCATGTGTTAAAAAACCCAAATCTGTCACAAAACCTTATTCATTACTTAAAAAAAAAAATTTTCCCTCAAAACAATACCTGCTCTAGGTATTGGTGCATTATTGAAATACTAGACCCGTAAGATGTCTTTCTATACCTTGAAAGCCTATTATTTCATGATCTGTTTATGTAAAATGTGCTGATGGATATATCACCAGTACACTGATGCTTCTGGGAAGGATTCACATTTAAAACAACTTTTAAAGTCTAGATTTAGTAAGAGTCTTAGAAAAATAAATAAAATAAACAAGGTCCAAATGCTGTGGTTGGTTCTACTCCTCCCCTCCACTTCTCTCTTCACATATTTGAGCTTAAGAGTTCAAAAAAGCAGAACAAAGCAAACTAGGATAATGAAGGCTTTTACTACCCATAGTTTCCTTTTCTTAGTGTGATGCATTAGCCCAAGGTAAACTTGTTTTCTTTTAAATGAAGATCCAGTCTTATAAGACTATTTTAAATAATTGTACTTAGAGCAAAATAAAGTTTAAAAACCAGTGCTTTTAATAAAAAAGCAGCCAAATGCCTATAAAATACCTAACTTGTGATTATGAAGATAGCCACTAAGAAGTCTAAAGGCAGCTGGGCACAGTGGGTCACATCTGTAATCCCAGTGACTCGGGAGGCAAGGAGGATCACAAGTTTGAGGCCAGCCTCAATAACTTAGCAAGACCCTAAGCAACCCAGTAAGATCCTTCTCAAAATAAAAAATAAAAAGAGCTGGGCATGTAGGTTAGTGGTGAAGTGCCCCTGGCTTAAATCCCCAGTACCAAAAAAAAAAAAAAAAAAACAACAAAAAAAACTGTAAATAAAATAATAAAATCTAAACATAATTTGAAGTTTACATTAATCTCTTTAAAAGTCTGTTTAAACTGTAAATTATATCATAAATGATTGGTTAAAACTCCCACTCTAAACTTTCTCAAAAATAAACTGTCACACAAATGTGTCAATTTATTTCTGATGTTTCTTATATTCATCTTTTTTCCAATTTTGTAGGTATGGTAAAGGAAGAAATTAAATTCCTATGTGTTGGCTAAACTTATTTGCATCTGATTTTGGATTAAGTATTTATTTATTTACTTATTTATTTATGGTGCTGGGGATTGAATCCAGGGCCTTGTGCTTGCGAGGCAAGCACTTTACCAACTGAACTATATCCCCAGGCCTATTTATTTTTTTATTGGATTAAGTATTTTGTATTTGGATTTTTGGATAAAGGGATTCTATAGGTACTCTAAAACTTTTCAAAAAGCCATATTTACATTAATTGTACAGCATTTTATATACACATAAATACAAATTTATAGGAAACAAATTAACCTACACTTTTCATATTATAAAAAATAAAAAATGCAACAAAGGTGACCACATGCAAAGTTGGCTGTTTGAGAAATATGCATGGTGTCTGTTCTAGTGGTTCCTTGAGTAACTTGGAGCATGGCAATAAACACACCACAGATGCCTACTTTATTTTTGACCTCAGCCTAGGTCAATCCAGTTTTAAGTGAAAAATTTCCTGTTAAAGCTAGTGCCATACAAGTAGTTGAGTTTACCGAGAATATTTGCACTGGAGAGGAAAGATTTAGGGAAGGCATGATAACAAATGTCAAGCATAAATATAGGGAAGGATTAAAATTCTTTGTCCAGGGGCAAATCAGGACTTTCTAATAAGAGCTATGCAAATCCTGAAAGTTCTGCTTCACCAGTGTGAACTCCTAGTCCCGTGAGTACAAGTGCCTTTTCAGGGCCCTGGTAGTGAGGACTCCTGGGCTGGCAGGTGAGAGTGATAGGTGGTTAGCCCCTGAGGATCCCTGAAGTTCCTTGATGGAAATTATTTTGTTGAGATTGAATTTCTGGCATTATATGACTTCTTAGGCAGTTTGCTTTATCTTGTATTTTTGCCTATAAAGCAATGTTTGATTTCTGTTATACTCCTTGTAAATAGAAGGGTTTGACCCTTCTGAATAGATCAAAGTGAAAATTTCTGATCTTGTTACTCTCCCATGAAGACCAGTACGTAGCTGTGATGAGCTTTGGTAGCGTCCTGCACCTTGTAAGTCCTCCACCGTTCGCTGGAGGAAGTAGGCTAGAAGCCGAGATTTAAACTGGGGGTGGTGGGGGTGTTACCCAGTCTCAAATGTTTACTGTTCCGTAAGTTCTGATCTTGAGAAAGGATGGGAAATCCTGTTCGGCACTCCTTTGCTTCAGATGGCATGCCAGTACTTACCACAGTAAGAAAGTTTTAGGATGAGATTTGAGGTATAGAAGGGTAAGAAGCATGGATATTTTGACCTACATTAAACAAATAATAACAACTCTCTCATAAGTTGGAAAAGGTTTTTAACTCTAAAATCAAGGCCTTTTTCAGATATTTAAATGCACTAAAATGTAGAATGAAAACCCTATGGCTGGAAATATATAAGACAAATAAATAAGGTCACATGGTTTATACATCTCAAATTCTTAGAGAGGCCTGGCAGTAGTTCAGGAAGACAGTTTAAAGAAATAATACCTGAGTTCTTGAGGCAACCTCACAGATAAGTCCATGTGCACTCCAAGACTTTTGAGATAGGAAAACCCACATGGACTGTACACCCCTCCTCCAAGAGTGACTGGGCAGTCCAAAGTGGTTTGCTCAGTGCTTTCCCTACAGTTCAAATGCTTTAAGAATGTGGCTTTATCCATTTCTTAGAAAACAAGGACCCAAATGAAACTTCCAAGAGGAGGAAGAAAAAAACTGTTTAAAGAAAGTAAAACTTCATCATTAGTTAAGAGTACAGTTGAGTAAATCAGTTCTAAACATCTTGTACACTAAGAGCAGTAATGGTAGGTGGCAGAAGGTATGAACTTGGGCTTTTCTGGTCTCCATTATTGAGCCCAGTCTTCCTATCAAACAGAATCATAGTCTACCAATTAATTCAAAGAACCAAAACTATTACAAGCAGAATGACTTTTCAGTATTTAAATGTGCAACACCTAAATTTGTTTTTAAATAAAGTCCTTAATAATCATTCTAATAGGGCCTCAAACTTAAATACATGGAGTTTATACACAGATTGGTATACAATAGTGATTTAAAAAACACATTGAAAACTGGGATTTAAAGTTTCTTAAATTGTTTTCCTATATTCACTTTCTTGGTACCTACTAGAATACTTTAAAAATAAATTATTTGTAAGTGTTGAATTCAAACAGTGAAAAATGTGATTGTTTGGAACTCCCACAGGGTCTATTTAGAAAAACTTGTTACAATGAATAGACTCCAAATCTATTGCTAGAAGATTTAGGTTAGGCTTAATTTTAAGCCATTAAAAATTTTTTTAAAAGAGGGTGAAGAGATACTACTGAAACATTCCATCTCTTTCAGTAAAGTGCACAAAAATGAGTGCATCCTTTGGTGTGGCTATGACCTCAAGGGAGGCGTAGAAGTCAATGGTGCTGGTGTCAGGTTCCTGACTATATTACTGAGGCTGGCAATCTTCTCTTCTAGGAGGTAATTTTTCTTCTCTGCTGTTTTCTGCCGCTGTTCAGTCATTTCCAGAGCTTTCAGCAACTGGGCATTTTCAACATACAAATCCTTCACCATTGCATCTGCTTTAGTATTCTTGCAGAGCTAGAAACAGAACCAGAAACACTGTGACTCCATTCCTGTAATTAACCTTTTAAATTAAGATCTGACATCAGGACAGATGCATTATAAAGGCAAATCATGCCTACCAGTTCCATTCTTTTCTTTTACAGTATAGCTTTGACATCAGATTCAGCATCAGGGATACCAAGTAGACCAAACCCACTTTTTCCAAGCTGTCTCTTTGCATGTTTGTAGAAGTTACTAATAAAAAGAACAGATTGCTGTTCCAAGGCTCCAAAATGAAAAACCTATTTCCCAACCTAAACTAAGTGTATTCCTTTATTCATTTTCTGAAAACATCACAAACACTTTTGAACTTAAATTTTTGAGCTGTAATGTGTGAACTGTATTAAACTCCAAGGAGTGGAGTCTGAAGGTTTCCATTCACATCTACAACCTATTGCTCATTTCAAAAACTGACTCACAAATTACAACAGAGATGAGATTTTGGCAGTTGCTTTTCCTTAGCTCCTTCCTTTTTGCCTGGGGCCTTGCCTAAAAGGTATATTCTAATCTTTATGGTAAGAACATATAGTCTAGGTTGGTTGGGAAACTGTTTTTAGTGGACATGGAATACTTTTATTTTTGCTTCTTTACTATCTTCTATCTCCTTTCCCTTGTTATACTTTTAATTCTTCACTTGACTCCCAATTTCAAGCAGGGCATCTTAAAGAATAAAGTTTTAAGGGAATAAGGAGCAACTACAGAGTAGCTAACTTATTAGCATTTCAAAGGTCAATGATAATTTAGATGACATACTATACTATAACATACTAGCATTTCAGAACATACTCCCTACTGAACTATTCTAATACCACCTGTCTTCTTTTCTTTTTCCCTTCCTCTCTCCCCTTAAGAAACACTTCAATGGTTCTTCATGACTTAAAGAATAAAATTCACTTTTGGGATACCAAGTGAGGTTCTCTCTTTCTGTCCTCTCCAGTTTCTTTCTCCCAGGACAGTATGAACTGGCAATATCCATGTGTCTATTAGATGTCCACACCCCGCATGGTGACCTACCTTCATGATGTTCCCATAGCCTAGAATGCACTTCCCACAGTTGAAATCTCACTCAACCCTCAAGATATGGTTTAAGAGGACTTCAGGAAGCCTTCTTTCAACCTCTGGGTTTGATCAAGTGTCTCTTCTCTTGTGTTCCCATCTACTGAAATAGGACTGATCCTATTTTACATATTTTTTAAACTACCATTTGGTGGAATGCTAGGTACCTTGTAGGTGTGCTAGAATTCACCTTCCATATGGGCAGGGATGTCCTTTTGTTCACTGTTGAATCTCTAGTGCCCCAAACAGGACACGGCACATAGTAACTCTGTGTTGAACAATTGAGTACTTAAAGGATTGAATGGGAAAATGCTCCCTGATAGGACTTTCTCTTTCTCTTCTGTTCATGAAGATATAGGGCAAAGGAACATTCCTATCTATACCTGTTTCCAGACCCTCTCTTGGGGTTATCATTCACAGGTTTTATTTATCTAGAAGACCAAGTTGGGCAATTTCCCTGCCCAAGTTTGTCTCAATCTTGGTTTCCAGAGAGGTTGATAACACTATCCTAGGAGGTGGTCCTCCTTGCATAGCTCTTTAGAAGATGCATAACTGACCTCTAACCACTGAGGTCACTTTTGCCACCAGCAGGTAGAAAGGGTAAGGTTGCTTAGTGGTCTGGAATCTGGGGCCCAGACTTTATACAAAGCACATCCTTTTGGGGCAATGAGGTACTTTTTGAGCTTGTCACAGCTATTGGGAACAGGAAGGCTAAATCTCCATTTATTACCCATTGATATCATTGTTTCTGTTTGTTTAAATGGCATATTGCTTATCTTGGGCAGAAAAAATCCATTATGTATTCAATTTGAGCCACTGAACCTCATTAGGAATGCTTTAGATCCATGTTAATTGCCGTTAGCAAATATTAATTTTTTTAAACTTGTGGTGGACAAACTTATACCTTGAAGAGCTTTGGAAAAATATAGAATTCACATTTGGGGGGCAGTGTGAGGGCGAGTGAATCCTAAATTTTTCTAGACATCTATAGAATTTGCCTTTATTAGACAACACAAGTTAGCAAATTAATGGCAAGAAAGGAATGTAAAACTGGAACATGGGGTGGGTGGACAGAGGTGTCTAGGGAGGCTCACTTGTTCTTTGAGCTGATTCACTTTCTCTTGAAGAAGCCTTTTCACCAGTTTCAGTTTCTGTTCAACTTCGATCATTCGTTCCTCCATTACAGTTACCAGCTGTTCCTGGCTTCCCTGAGGGGAAGGAAAAAAGAGCGTATCATCATTGAAAATCATTCTACATTGAAAGCACTAATAGTTTATTCTTCCCACAAGATGCCTAGAGGAAGTACAGCCAATGTTTTGCCTTTTAAACAGGAAGGATGGATTTCTGATGAAATGGGAGTTCTGGGCACTGCATGGATCACACATGTCAGAAAAGTAGTCCTATCAGAGAAAGAATCAAAGAGAAAATAAAGAATCTTACCTGTGGTACCATTGTCCCCTGATAAAAGGAAAAATTCTTAAAACCCATAATTGAATACCTATGTGACCGCTTCTATAGTAAAATGGGCATCCAAAGTAAATTAGAAGATGGTGACAACTTCCATCCTGATTTGGGTCTTTGTAATACTCTGGGTCTCTCGACAACAAAACAAACACTGAGTTTATTCAGCCTTGCTTAAAATTTCCAATCAGCTTGCAAAACCCATCTGTTTTTCCTTAGAAATAACTGATTACTTTTGTGAGGGTGTTAGGGTTTTTTCCTCCATAATCATCAGTCTCTTCCTGCCAGTTTTTCTAGTCATCTGTTTCCCAATCTGACTTGTCGATGTGAAGCAAACATCTGGATTGAAGGATGGGTTTATTGTCAGAGTAGATGGAAAATTAATAATCTCTCCACAGACAACTCCTAGATAAAACCAGTGGGCAGGAAAGCAGCCCTAGCTTTCTCCCTCTCCTCACACAACAGTGATGGATTATATATGTGGGTTTTGGGAAGCAGAGGGATCTAAAGAAAATTACAGCATGACTGACTGTCCCTTCCCTTGGCTGGCCCCCCACCCCTCAAAATGCCCATATAACGAATTTCAGATTTGAAATGGTGCTTCAAATCTTGACATACAGTCCAGGTGTTAATGGCTTATGGAACTTAAATATTCCTTTTTTTTTTTTTTTTTAAAGTACCAGGGATTGAACCTAGGGGGTGCCGGACCACTGAGCTACATCCCCAGTCCTTTATATTTTATTTTGAGACAGAACCTCCCTAAATTGCCTAAATTATCCTTGAACTTGCCATCCTGAAAAAAAATATTGAAATATTTTATTTCAATATTTATGAAATATTGAAATATCCAAAAAAAAATTTTTTTAAAGGCATATTTTTAAAAACACACAGAATGACCAAGCATGCGTTAAGCCACAGTTTGCTTAGATATTAAATAATAGCATTTAATCATAAAAGAAACAATTAACTCATGTGACTAATTTGAAGACAAAAGTTGTAGTAAGTGAAAATCTAATGCAAAAAACTGAATTTCAATAAATTGGGCCTTAAACAGCTAGCTTTTAAAAAGTCCTATTTATTTAAAAAGACAATGGCTTTTTAAAGTTCAAATACAAATAAAAATGCTTAATTTCTACTTGCCTAAAAAAATCAAAATTTAAAACCACAATTACAGAAAATTCAAAGTATACAGAGTATGGCAAAAGAGTGGGGGAAAAAGAGGAGAAACAAAGGCAGGCATAATATTTAAAATTTATTTTATTGTTTCATCAAAATTTTTCCTTTTTTTCTGTCAAAAAGTATTATACATCTTATACAAAACAGTATAAATAACCCTGATTTTCTTCAAATTCCATATATAAAAGTAGTACCTTTTCTTAAAAATAAATACAACTTATGGAATGAGAAAATATATAGAATACATCCTTTTAGGAATCTTAAATTCACACTCTTTAAATGGTATAAATAAAATGATTTGTAACAAGCAGACATTTGTGAATCTGATTCACAAGATCTGTCATTTCTACATAAATAAATAATACTGCAAAGGCTTAACAGTAAAAATCATAATAGAATAATTTAAAAGAGCACTTATTCCATGTCTCAGCTTATGCCTCTGTTATGTGGTGTGTGTGCGTGTGTGGGTGTGTGCAATTGAGAGTCTGCCATGGTAACAAATGCCATCAATAGCAGCCCAGTTTTCACAGGTGCCCAATCCTTCTGTAGGAATCTGCATGCACTGCTCGCTGCTCCGGTAGCAAGGCCTAGAGAAAGAAGGCAAGTGGTACACTTCACCCTGATGTCAAGATTATATATTTTTAGGGAGTCTAAATTCACACATTTATGATGCAAACAATTTTTCAAAGCACACACATTAACACTACACACGTAAGCAAAGCAACACAAAGGCAGAAGACATTACATCACTCCACACACAGACAACGTGCAGATTCCGATAGTATTCTGTATTTTTAGAATTAGTAT
>JAJEJO010000213.1:39647-92287 GCA_020662805.1 Glaucomys volans
TTGCAATTTTAATTCACAAATTTAATTTTAATACGGGAAGTTAAAAAGCACAAACTTCCAAGTTTTGATAGGAAGAACAGGTGGCAGGAGTACCATACATCCTAACAAAGCACAGATATAAACTAGTAGCAGAGGAAAACACCTGCTCCTATGGATAATTATAGTGCTCATGTGACTTTACCAAGCTATTCTGAAGGGATTAAGAAAGATCTGGGAATTTCCTTATCAAACATTAATAGAGAAGTAAGGTATATGGAAACAGAAGTGCATCTAAACCAGAAGGAATTCAGAATTCCACAAAAAAGTACTTGTTCTTTTTATTCCTAGTTATGAATGAACTACATGGGCAAGACCAAAGAGTTGTTTAACTTCTGAAAAAGAATGATTCTGAATGAAGCCTGAAAGAGAAATAACTGCTTGAAAACCTAGGTAATACAAGATGGTATTTGGTAAGGGACCCAGGATAAGCCTAACTCAAAGAGAATGGAAAGACCTTTATTTTTTTAAAAATAGTTTTCAAACTAGATCATTTTTAAAAAATTGAACTTAATGATTATATCAACTAAAAATATGTCACCAACTACACTTTCTACCTTAATTGTGAAATGCCCCCATCTATAAATTCCATGGATGTTAGCGGGCCCCAGCCTTCTGGTGCAGGAAAAACTAAGGCTGTTTTGTTCCTAGTGTATATCCCAGAGCTGTACTTGCATTCTGTAATGTTTTTGACATTAGGTGAGAATGCTGGCCCACTGTACACTATGTCCAAGTGACTCTGCTGCTTTGTCTTTTACTACAAGTGTGCAAAGAAGACCCAGAACATCTTAGAAGCGGAGAGTGGGAAAGTAGTGCTACAAAAACCAGCACTGCAGAACTCTAGATTTGTGATACAGGGAAGGTGTCACTCTCTGATAGTAGATTCAGGTTCTTTCTCCTCACCTTTGAACTGGTTTAACTTTCAAATAAAGGTAAAATTATTAGGCGATCTGAGTTTACTACTAGAGGAAAAGAACACTTCATACCTGTGGCATGTTGGTTTCGGAGGTCCTGTTGTCAAGTTCCTCCTGTAGGTGCTCGTTTCTCCTTTCTGCCTGCAGTAGCTGGTGTTGAAGCTGCAGAAAGTGCTCCCTGGGCACCATTGGACAGGCTTGCTGCTGGAGCAGCTGCAGATCCCAGTGAGGGGATGGGCTAAGCATCACAGTGGACCTCAGGTGCTGCATCTGAAGGACAAGGGCAAAGGCCTGGTCAGCAGCAGTGCCTTCTATCATAGAGCTGCCCTGGAATGTGTCAAGCAGTAGTGAAGCCTGTGAATATGCTAATGGCCCCACACCCACCCACAGCTTGGAAACAGGATAGCACATGAGCCTGAGTGAGACATAAATGAGAAGAACCATGTTGCATAGGAGACAATATAATGAATAGCAGGCTTTCTCAACATTTTTAGAACTTAAAAAAACAGCACTTCCTCATCTTGAGTGACCGTGGGGGCCTGGGGCACAATGGATAGTACATCTGAATTCCACCTCATTTTTTCTTATGCTAGAATGTTTGATAACCTTCCTCCTATTTTAAAAACCTGGGGTCGGAGTGGGGAAATCAGAGGAGAAAGTGGTTGTGCTTTAGATTTGTGCCACTTTACTTACCATTCATAAAGATTCTTAAATGTTGAATGACTACCTATTTTCTAACCCCAAGTAAACAATTCTTTTAAGAATCTTGTCCTGCACCTAAATTATTTTAACCCATCTTTGACTTATCAATGGGCGGTTAAACCCTGCAACAGCACAAGACAGGCAATTCTGGGGCATAAGGCCATATCCTAGAACGACTGGGAACTGAAGTATAAGACAATGAGGAAATGGTGTGTGAACATGAGAATCAAATTTAGGGAGAGGAAAAGGGAGACAGTGCACTCCATTTTGGCAAATGGAGCATGCCACCTCACATTGATCAACACACTCAGCAGACAAGGCTCAATGGAAGGCATGCAACAGCAAGAGAAGAAGTATCTCCAGGCTTGAGTGAGGGGAAAAGGACTTGTAAAACTCAACCACAATTAAATGCTACTATGAAATTTCAGAGCCACTATCCATTTCTTTAAATTTCTGGGGTGGGCCATTATCCATTTTGAAATACTTCTAGTTACAGATTCAGAAAAGCTACTGCTTTATTTTCATGAATGAAAATATATGGAGAACTACGATCCCATGATTTTATAACAGTGGGATAATTTTTTTCATACAATGCTTTTAATACTAATGAAAATCCTAAAGTAAATGCAAATAGAGACATATTCTACAGTTAAAGCAAAATGAAAATGAATACTGGCTCTTACCTGAAGTACTCATTCACTGGTAGAGTCAACAGAAATGATTACATGAACAAAGAGTTTAATGAGATGTCCCCATGCTATGAAAGTTCATTGAAAGAGAATGTTCTACCTTCACACACTATCTCAGTCAGAGAACTGCACCCTTCTCTGCCACTTCCAACCACTGAATTCTAGATACAGGTTAGCCATAGACAAAAACAAACAAAAGAAAGTCACAGGAGTTAGAAAAAGAGGAAGAAAAGTAAAAGTTATAAAAAGAGAAAGAATAGTATCATTTGGTTATGTTATACATATGAATAAGAGCATATGAAGGGCTAACATTTACATTTTTCTGTATGTAAATTTTATAGACATTAAAATGTCTTAATAGCTCTAATTTTGCAACTGCATCCTTATTGCTATAATTTGGTTTTGTGTGTGTGTGTGTGTGTGTGTGTGTGTGTGTGTGTGAGAGAGAGAGAGAGAGACATTGCCACTTTTACCTGTACCCATCCCTCCCAATATACATATTTTAAAAATTCCAGGTCTAATATGGAATGGATCTGATGTCAAAGCCCTTGCCACTGGAGATGTAGAATATAAACTAAAATATTTTTGTTCCACTAAGTTGTGGACTTTTACAGTGGTGCAGAGCAGACTTCAGAACTGCTGAGATGGTGTGTACTACCTCCCTCTTTTTATTTTTATTTTTACAGACTTCATTTTGATTAATTGTACACATATGGGGTACAAATTTTCATTTCTATGGTTGTGCACGATGTACATTCATATCATTCTTGTTAATCACACATGTACATAGGGTAATGATGTCTGTCTCATTCCACCATTTTTCATACCCCCCACCACCTCCCCCTCTCATTTTCCCTCTTCTTTTTTGAATGTTCAAACTGAATTGTTTATTGAATGCTGCCTCATCTAGTGAAATCCCTGGAGTGGAAGTCAAATTTTAACCCTAATTCTTCCACCTCCTACTCTAGTAATTTGCACACTTTCATTACACTGGAGTAGGGTATGTACTGCATTACATCAGTGACTTTCCAACTAGCATACAGAGGAAAAGAGACTTTCCCCCGAGGGAACACATACACCAGATCAAAACTGCCTAGAAAGCTTTGCTCAAATTCCCTGATCCCAAAGACTCTGATGTAGACATATCTCCCTGCCTGCTCACCACCCTGAGGGTGGACTACACTGGTCCCTCAGGTGAGCTAACAAAAAGATGATGTGAAAGCCAAGGCACATCCCTCAAACTGGCCTAATGTATAAATACTGTACTTTAACAATCCAATTTATAAGGCTGTCAGTAGGAATGGTTAATGTTTAATGATTAGAGTTTCTGTTTAGAGTGAGGAAAAGATTTTGAAAGTGGTTGTATAACATTGTGAATGTAATTAAGGCCATTGAATTTTAAACTTAAAACTGGTTAAAATAGCAAATTTTACATTATGTACATATTTATCACAATATAAGAAATTAATAAGGTAATATACCCCAAGCCATTGAATGGTTTGCTTTAAATATGTGAACATCATGCGTGAATTTATAGCTCAACAGAGTTGTTAAAAAATCCAGTCTGTATAAATCTAGAGTTAACAGTTCTTATTTCCTAATGGAAGTTTCATTAAGAGTGTACAAATTGTTCTCTTTAGCATCTGAATAGAACATTCATGCTTTTTCCTTATTCAGTTCCAGTGCCAAGAACACTCAGTTTGCCTTATTTATTAGCAAATATTTACTACTTACTGATCAGTGGGAAAATGACGGGGAATTGCTTATGATGGCTAATAGTATAAAGTTGAACTGAGAGATAAGGGGGCTTCCCAGGCTCGGGGAGCAGGTAGAGAACCAGTTTCTTGGCAGAGCATTTGGAGAGTATTCAACAGGGTAATCACCATTGGTAAGTATACCCTGTTACTTCTGAGCTTATTACTAGATACACTGGGCTTAGTTTCAGATATCTTATTTATTAGAATATATAATTATTTTGTCAGAAAAACATACCTACATCTAAGTGTAGCCTGCAATTGAAGGTTTTGAATGCATTTATTATATGCTGTCAGAGAACATGGTTTGGATTTCACTATTTATAGTTTCACTAATCTCCCATTAGTGGATAAATTAGAGAACATAAAATTGCCAGAAACCTCAGTGGTCATTTAAATGTCAATGTGATATGTTTGCCCATATTTCCCACATTTTAAAACTGGGCATTAATTTTTAAAGTCACCAAGCATATGACCAGCTTTATAAAAAAGTATTTAAATATTTCTCTTTCTTCCCATAATTCTCGCCTAAAAATATTTGTATACAATTTTTAAGAGCACAAAAGACATTTTCTATGCATGCTTCTCTACATTATATAAATTTTACAGTTAACTGAATGTTGGCTTAATTGAAATACTTTCATCAACCCAATGCAAAATATCTCAGCCTAAGTTTTATTTATTAAGGAGGGCTTGTATATAAGTTGTTTTCTATCCTAGAATGGTACTCAGTCTGTATCACAAAGTAAACTGATTGGAATCCAATGTCCAAGCTGACAAGTTGTCCAAACATTTTTATATTTATCAGATGTATCTCCCACAAGGCAATGCTGAGGTACAAGTGCAGTAATGAACAATGGCAGTTTTTTTTCCCCCAGTGCTTGGGGGTGAACCTGGGGCCTTGCACATTCTAGGAAAGTACTCTATCACTGAGCTACACCCCCAGACCTGCAATAGCAGTTCTTGAAAATAAACTTATAAATGCAAAGGCTCTCAGATTCCTTGGATAGATTTCCTAACTGAAGAGGTTGTTGGTGCAATACAGGAGTATCAGGACACTGTTAAATACACACCGATGACGAGAGCTCTGAGTCCCTTGGCTAATATCAGGCAGAGTCCCTGCCACTGAATTTACTGAGGTACAGGTCTTTGAATTTTAGGTCAACATTATTTCCTTTTCTGAAAATTAGTATGGAGTTACATGATCATGTAATTTAGCAAAAATACCTATTAAACTTGCTAAGATAGACCAAAGAATGCAGCTTGAAAGTGTACTTTGACTTTCATGACAGGAATTCAATGCCAGGTCTAGTTTCTCCCAACAAATGGCTCATTCATGGATTAAAATATTCTTCATAGTTGAGGCCATTTGCTTAAAAACTTACCTCCAGTAGCTGCTCATCCAGTTTCACTTGTTTCTTTTTCAGGCCTTCATTTTCCAAATGAATTGTTTCTAATTCTCGTTCAAGGGAATTAATCTGATTAACCTGGTAAAAAACAAAATTCCTTTGAAAAAATCTGAATTGTTCTATTTTATTTTGATAAATTTGTATTAGTCAGAAATCTTAAATTCTTGGAAAAAAGTCAAGATAATTCAGCAAAGAAAAGCAACAATGCAATTCAGTTCAATGCTGATATTTAAGTTATCTAGGTTGAACTAAAATTTAAGTAATGTAGATTTAAAAAAAAATTTTTTTAGTTGTAGATGGACACAATACCTTTATTTTATTTATTTATTTTTATGCTGAGGATTGAACCCAGTGCCTCACTCATGCTAGGCAAGTGCTTTACAACTGCAGCTCTAGTAATGTAGGTTTAGTTACTATTTCTCACACATAACAAATTCTTTAAAGCAGCTGGCTTTTAAACCTCTAAGCCATCCACTGGAAGAAATACATTTTATTCTGTAACCCCATATCCACATCTGTATGAGTGTGTATGCACAATCAGTTATTAGGATACATCACTAAAAGAAAATGTTTATTACATAGTAATTATCCTTACCAGGATCCCTAAACTGATATTTCCTAGTATATTCTATTAACATAAAAATTCTGGTTTTTACTCAGTTGATTAAATGATCCTCCACTATAGATCTGTAGTGGGGAAATCACTATCTTGAGAATATGTGAATCTTGATTTATATAACTCTTTTTTCAATTTTAAAGATGAAATTAGAAGATTTTATGAGTAGCTACTTTTGGAATTCTCTTTACCACAGTAGAATCTAGTAAGCTACAGGACACGGATTCAGAAGATTGCTAAGTGGAAAACATGACACCATTCTAGATGGCTGATTTTTGCTTCTATCAAAAAGAGCTGAGGATAGCAGCTAACATTTCTAGGACCATTTAAAATTCATTGTTATTTTAAAGCCCATCTTAAGACTTTTCCCTTGGTGAGATGGTAGGTGAAACCCACTCTTTTCCTGACAAGTTTACTTGAAAGTAACTGAAATTATTTAATTTCAACTTAGCACACCAACTTTCTTACTGTAAATGGTCATACTTTCACAAATTAAAAAAATTAGAGTATAACAAAATATTGCTCATTCTTCCCATGTTTTTAAACAAATGTTTTTTAATAGGCATCTGTTAATTGGCTCTTTTTTAATACCTTTAGTTTATTTATTTAATATTTTTAGTTGTAGGTGGACACAGTACCTTTATTTTTATTTTTATGTGGTGCTGAGCATCGAAGCCAGGGCCTCATGGGCATGCTAGGTGAGCGCTCTACCACTGAGCCACAACTCCAGCCCCTATTTATTTTTATGTGGTGTTGAGGATTGAACCTCAAACATGCTAGGCAAACACTCTACCACTGAGTCACAACCCCATTCCCTTAAACAAATGGTTTTTAAGAAGAGGAAGGTATTAGAGAAAACTGAGTTTCAGTTTAGGAAAAGAAAGAAAAACAAGTAACAACAAAAATCCTGAGAATTACATGATCTAGAACCCTAACTCCAAAAGAAAAGTACAGAAAGCACCTGGAGTTGTGCTACAGAGGTTTAGCCATGTGGTAGCCAGCCTCCAAGGTGGCACCCAATGGTCCCCACCACAGTCTGCATCCATCATGTAGACCCCTCCCACACCATACCAGGGCTAGTCTGTGTATGTACAGACAACAGCAAAAATGATGGTATGCTGCTTTCCAGATTATGTTATGAAAGGTAATACAACTTCTCTTGATCTTTTGGTTTTGGTACTGTCTCTTATCATCACCTCAAAAAGAGGTCAGCTGCCACATCCTAAGAAATGGCCCAGGTATACATATGGTACATACACCCCAAACTCACCTTCCTATTAGTAGGAGATCGTTCTTTCTGAAACTGTTCACACTCTCTTTTTAAGTTCAACTTTTCTTGCTCTGTGGGTTTCATAGTACCTGATGGGTTTAGATGTTTTTGGTGCTTGGAGGAAAGAAGGTTGGATTCCAACTGACGAACCTAGCAAGAACAAATGTAGAGAGGAAGAAATGCTTATGTAATCATGCAGCCAGGAAAAGTAAAAAATAAAAAACAAAGGAAAGTTTTAATTCAGTACTTGGGTTTTGTGGTATTAAAAGCCTTTTCTTAGCAGTGTGCCTATAGTCCCAGCTTTAGGGAGGCTGAGGTGGGAGGATCATTTGATCCTAGGAGTTGGAGATTAGTCTAGACAAGATAGCAAACTTGACCACATAACAGAAAACAAAAATGACAACAATAATAAAATCTTTTTCATTCTAACTTTCCAATTCTTGAAGCTTACTTTTATGGATTTGCAAAGATCCTTTCTAGGTAAATCTGGTTGGGTGTATAAACCCAACAAAGTAAGTATCTGACAAGGTAGAAGGGACTTCTGGGTCTACCAAGACTTCAAGAGTCAAATTGTGATGTGACTGTCAAGGAAACAGGCATAGCAGTCCTAGTCCCTTTGGCTCTGGCATGAGTATAACTTTCAGAAGTGAATTAGGTAACAGTCCCATCTATTCTGTATCAGACTGCGTGTAACTGAAACAGTACATTTACACTATTAAGTTCTATGAGGCTGGGTATGGTGGCACACGCCTATAATCCCAGTGGCTCTGGAGGCTGAGGCAGGAAGATCGTGAGTTCAAAGCCAGCCTCAGCAACTTAGTGAGGCCCTAAGCAACTCAGTGAGACCTTGTCTCTAAATAAAATGCTAAAAAAAAAAAGAAAAAAAAAGAAAAAGAAAAATGCTAGGGTTATGGTTCAGTGGTTAAGTACTTCTGGGTTCAATTTCTGATACCAAAAACAAAAAACAAAAAGTTCCGTGAGGACAGGGACCACGTCTGTCTTGTTTCCCACTGCACCTTCAGTGAAGCAGTTTCTGCATGGAACAGTTATTCCAAAAGAAAATCTGTGACTCTTCAGTTTCTCCTCTGTAGAGGTGTTGAAGCATAGATTAAATGTAAGTGGTGAATTTAGGAGCAAAAATAAGTAATTCAAGCATCAGTTTGTTGGTTGGAAAATATCTTTAAAAATCATTCTAACCTTGAAACGCTGAGTCTAACTAACTCCTTATAAGGAGTTAGACTAGCAAGATCTGAGTCTAATTTTGTCATTTTTGTAACTTCTGGTCTGGGCAGCTAGCCAATTTGAATAAGAAATATATGGTTAACATAATTTCCACAAATCTATATTTTTTATATCAGGATTAAAATCACAGATTTATTTTAATATAGAGCTACTTATACAAAATGAAAAATATTTTACAAACATATCTAGATAAAATTATATGTAAGTAAAAGATAAAGATACAGTCTTAAAATAAGTCTTCTTTCACAGGCTACTCAAATCTGTACCCTAGAACCATTTCAATCATATCAAACATTCACTTTCATATCAAACTAATCCTTTTCAAACATATGCCACGATGTGTCAGCCTTTGAGTTACCTTCTCCCGGGAGTGTGTGAGCTCTGCTTTGGTGTTCTGTACGACAGTCTGGAGTCTCTCATTCTCGTGCCAAAGCAGCTGTTGTTCCTCACTCATCAGATGATCCAACTTGTCCCAAGACAGCCTTTTCTGCTGGCTATGGAGCCCTGATGGATGGGTGGCTGTTTCTGGGGCCCAGTTCTTAAGAGAGAATTGAAGAGGTAAGCTTTAAAATGACCCTCATGGGTCATTTCTGCTTTAAGAAAGGTATCCTATTTACCTAATGACATCAATACTCAGTAAACAACTTTCAACTGTTTTTTGTGTCAAGTGCTTGTATATATATAGATAGTAGATATGAATAAAACTATATTCTTGGAATTTGGTTTTTAAAATTTTTGGAAATTCTCTGTTCAAAATGGGCTTTGGGAAAACTGGCCAAATTCAATAGCAAATAGGATTATCGGGCAAATTCCAGTTCCTAATAGGACCCAAATGCATGGAAGTTGGTGGTTTAAAAATTGCCTTGTTCCCAGGAAGTTATCTTTGAACCCAGATAATACTCTTTTGATTAACAGAAGACACAAAAGGACTCTGAAAGGCACTGCCAACCTGAAAGCTTTCATCAGCCAAACTCTTGCATTTTCACATATGCAATCATATCCCTTTTTAGAATCCAAAACACATATTGTCCATGTAATTAAGGCCTGGATTCAGGAATGTGCTTTAAATTACCAGAGTGATATATTTTTTTGAATCTAAAAATGATTTTTAAAAACAAAAAAAGTAATACAACTAGGTAAGTCTCCTGCCTTTTAAGTTAAATAGGAAAGAAAAAAAGATATAATCTCATTTTGAAAAAAATCTCAGCCCAAAAAGTAATTTTTAGGGCTGGCGGTATAGCTCAGTTGGTAGAGAGCATGCCTCACAAGCACAAGCACAAGGCCCTAGGTTAAACCCCCAGCAAAAAAAAAAAAAAAAAAAAAAAAAAAAAAGTGATTCAACTATGTTATTTTAAAAAAGTACCACCAAGAGATAAAATAACTGAATTAGTGCCTACTTTCACTATAGACAAAATCTTAACGTCCACCCAAAGACTGACATCCATAAAATTCTTCTTAATTTACTTGTATATAGATTGATTAGCATTTTGATATTTTAAGATCAGACACTTTCTAATACCATAATATGCCAGCTAAGGCTTTAACTAGCTCTTCCTGGGCTTTCTGGTATCATAGGTACAACCCATTAGGTAGCAATAAATCATCTGCTGAAATTCAGTACTATTATTTTATGCAATAGTTTTCCTTTACAGAAAGGAAAAGATTACTTTTCTTGCAGCCCCTGTGTGTATTTCTTGACTAATTTCTTTCAATGTTTTTCTTGATTTAATTTTTTTGACTAAAAAACAGAATGCTCTTATCAAAGTTTGAAAATGTTTTAGGTTCATTACTATACAACTCATCTCAGCTATGGTCTTTTGACTTGTTCAATACCAAAAAATTATCTTTTGATATTACTTTATATTTCCATTTATATGATATTCAGAAACAAGAATCTCTGACCTATGGTGACAGAGGGTACACAAATTGGTCCCTTCCCAACAGCCTCTCCTTCTCACTGGTTCAGTGGGCACCCACATGGAAAGTCATTTTGGCCCCAGTAAAGTGACGGTGACACATTCATGCTGAGATCTTTAGGCAGTGGAAGGGCAATCTGCTCGGCAGAGGGTTAGCAGAAGGTTCTTCCATTTAAAATTAAGTCTGCCCTTTGTGACAAGGAATGAGACCAGCTGTGTGTGGATTCATGAGGGGGATGGGACTGGTGGAATGCTTGGTGATCCTCAGCCTGCCACCCTGGCTCCCCTTGCCTTGGTCACCTCCTGCAAGCTTAGAGGAATCCAGAGGCTACAACTACTGCAGCTTGGACACTTGCCATGTCCCTGAGCACAATGACTAGGGGATCTCAGGTCCAAGAGGGCACCAATCAGATAGGTCCAAAGGCTTGGTGGGTGGCACCTATTATAGCCATGCTCCATCTCCCAGGTAGGAAAAACAGGCATTGGGAGTGAATGTAGCCCTGCTGTGGATAACTTTGGCTAGTGGGCAAGGAAGGGTGGAGCTCAGCCTACAGACTACCCTAACTGGTTTGGCCTGTTTGTGTTGGAGCTGAGAAGGAAAACACAGGATTGCAGCTGAATCCCACAACCCCATCCCCCATACCTGGTGGATTCCCAAACTAGAAATCCCAGAAAAAATTGTATCCACTTAAAATACTTTGGGAAGGAGAAATCTTAGCCTCTTTTGTTTTTGCTTTTGTTGTGTCCTATGTCATTCTATTTTCCCTCATTTTATATTTTAAAAATTATTTAATTGGATTTTTTCTTCCCTTCTTTCTCATTTGATTTCCTCTTTTCTTTCTCCTCCTTTCATCTTCTCCCCTCCCCACTTCTCAATATTTTAGTACGAATTTTACTTTAATTAATGTGTCCTAGCGTAGCTTATTCTACATCATTTCTCTTCTCTTTGGTTAGTAGACTTGTAGAGATCATTTCTAATAGGTTTTCATTATATGTTGATATCTGTTTTGCTTTTAAATTGTTGCTGTTTCTGGTGGTAATTCTCTTTTCTCAAAGTGGTGCTGAGGACTAAACGTGTTGGGTGGTTGCTTTGATGCTGAGATATACCCTAAGCCTACAGGGTACATTGTGAAGATGACCACTCACTGAAGACCCTAATTATAATAGTGGAAGAGAGAGAGAGAGAGAGAGAGAGAGAGAGAGAGAGAGAGAGAGAGAGAGAGAGAAAGAGAGAGAGAGAGAGAGAGAGAGAGAGAGAGAGAGAGAGAGTGGGGAAGGGGGTGAGGATCCAAATTACATAAAATTAGAGACAAAATAAGGAGATGTTACAATAGATACCACCAAAATCCTGATGCTCATTAGGGACTACTGTGACTATTTTAATAAACAATCTAGAAAAAAATGAATTAATTCCAACACACTACAACCTACTAAAATTAAACCAAGAGGATATAAAAACCCTAAATAGACTAATAATAAGCAATGAGATTGAAATAGTAATAAAAAGTCTCACCAAAAAGAAAACAGGAACAGATAGATTCAATTTTGAAATTTATCAGACCTTTAAAGAAGAACATCAATGCTCCTCAAACCATTCCATGAAATGAGATGGAAAAAAACACTTCCAAATTCAGTCTACAAAGCCAGTAACACACTGATATGAAAACTAGAAAAGGATACAACAAAAAAGTAACAAATAAAAACAACAGACCAATATCTTTGATGAACACAGATGCCAAAACCCTCAACAGAATATTTGCAAACCAAATTTAATTACACATTAAAAAGATCACATACCATGATCAAATAGGTTTCATCCCAGGAATGCAAGGATGGTTCAACATGTGCAAATCAATAAAGGTAATACACTGCATAAATGGAATCAAGGACAAAAATCACATGATCAACTCAACAGATGCAGAAAAAACCTTCAACAAAGTTCAACATCCTTTCATAATAAAACCCTGAAGAAGTTGGTATAGGAGGATCATACTTCAACATGATAAAACTATATAAGACAAACCCCAAGTCAACATCATGCCAAATAAGAAAAAAATAGTTTCCTTTAAAATCAGATACAAGACAAAGAGGTTCACTCTCACCACTCCTATTCAATTTTGTATTGGAAATTTTAGCTAGAACAATTAGATATGAGAAAGAAATATGGGAATAATATGGGAATATAAGTAGGAAGGGAAGAAGTCAAGTTATTCCTATTTGCAGATATGATCCTAGCTTAGAAGACTCTAAAGACTCTACAAGGCTACTTTAAGATCTGATAAATTCAGCAAAGTAGCATACAAAAAAACAATAGCTTTCCTATACACCAATAACAAATCTGATGAAAAAGAATGAAAATAATTCCAATCACAATAACTTAAAATAAATAAATAAATAAATAAATAAATAAATAAATAAATAAAACAACTGGGAAGCAACCTAACCAAGAAGGTTAAAATTACAGAACAGTGAAGAAAGAAATTAAAAAGGACTGTAGAAGGTGGAAAGACCTCCATGGTCATGGATCAGCAGAATTAAAATAGTTAAAAAGGTCACTTTATGGAAAGTAATATACAAATTCAGTGCAATTCCTCTCAAAATACTGATGACATTCTTCACAGAACTAGAAAAAAGAATTCTAAAATTCATATGAAATCACAAAAATCCCATAATAACCAAAGAAATCTTGAGCAAAATGAGTAATGCTAGAGGTATCGTCATACCTCATTTAAAAATATACTACAGAGATATACTAACGAACACAACATGTTTGTTAGTATTTTTAGATTTTTGAAGGACCTCCATGTTGAAGTATTATTCAACCACATGATATGTTTGTTAGTATAGCAAAATAAAAATAGACACATAAACCAAAGATATAGAAAAGAGAACCCGGAAACAAACCCCCAAAGCTATTGCCATCTGATCCTTGACAAACGTGTCAAAAACATATTTTTAAGTATGGCATGGTGTTGAATGCCTATAATCCCAGAGGGTTGGGAGGCTGAGGCAGGAGGATCGTGGGTTCAAAGCCAGTCTCAGCATGGGCAAGGCGCTGAGCAACTCAGTGAGACCCTGTCTCTAAATAAAATACAGAATAGGGCTGGGGATGTGGCTCAGTGACTGAGTGCCCCTGAGTTCAATCCCTGGTCAAAAACAAAACAAAACAAAACAAAACAAAACAAAACAAAACAAAACAAAACATATTTTGGAGAAAAGACAGTCACTTTAACAAATGGTGCTGGGAAAAATGAATACACACACGTGGAAGACTGAAACTAGCTCTCTGTCTCTCAATGCTATACAAAAGTCAATTCAAAATGGATCGAACTCCTAAGCGTAAGACCTGAAACTTTGAAACTGCTGACAGAAAACATAGGGAGAATATTTCAAAATATATGCACAAGCAATGACTTCCTGAAAAAACCAATAACTCAGGAAATGAAATAAAGAACTGACAAATGGGATTACAGCAAATTAAAAAGCTTCTGTACAGTAAGAGAAATAGAGACTAAAAAATATGAGAAAATCTTTGCTAATTACTCTTTCAACTAAGAACTAATATCAAGAATGTGTTAAGAACTCAAAAAACTACGCCCCCCCAAAAAAAACCCCCAAATAACCTAAACAATAAATGGGCAAATTAATTGAACAGACACTTCTCAAAAGAAGTACAAATGGTCAATAATTATATGAAAAAAATGTTCAACATGTTTAGCCATCAAGGAAATGCAAATCAAAACTACACTGATATTCCATCTCACCTGATCTCTTATGTCTGTCAGAATGGCAATCATCAAGAATCCAAAAAACAGATACTGGCAGGGATGTAGGAAGAAAGAATCTCTTATACACTATTGGTGGGAAGTAAATTAGTATAACTACTATGGAAAAGGAGCATGGAGGTCCTTCAAAAAACTAAAAATAGAACTACCACATCATCCAGCTATACCACTTCATTTTTTAAAATTTTTTTTAGTTGTTGATGGATCTTTTAATTTTTATTATTTACTTATAAGCGGTGCTAAGGATCAAACCCAGGATGCACACATGCCAGGCAAGCACACTACCACTGAGCCACAACTCCAGTCCCCAGCTATACCACTTCTTGATATATACCCAAAGGAATTATAGTCAGCATACTATAGTGATACCTGTATTCCCGTGTTTATCATCATATAGCTCATTGTACGTAAGTTATGGAATGTGCCTATCAATAGATAATGGATAAAAAATATACACAATGAGGCCATATTATTCAGCCAGAAAGAAGAATGAAATAGTTTCATTTGCAGTTAGATGAATGGAATTGGAAATTATCATATTAAGAGAAATAAACCAGACTTAGAAAGACAAACATGCATGTTTTCTCTCATGTGGAATCAAAGGGAAAAGAAAGAGATGACATGCTGGGCTCAGTGGTGCATGCCTGTAATTACAGTGGCTCAGGAGGCTAAAGCAGGAGGATCCCAAGTTCTAAGCCAGCCTCAGCAACTTAGTGAGGCCCTAAGCAACTCAGTGAGACCCTCTCTCTAAATAAAATACAAAATAGGGCTGGGGTTGTGGCTCAGTAGTCGAGTGCCCCTGAGTTCAATCCCCTCTCCAAAAAAAAGAAAAAGAAAAAGAAAAAGATGACATGAAAGTAGAATACTATTTGACAGGAGGAAGCATTTGGAGGAGGGGAGAGAGGAGGATAGGGGGATAATGGGTGGGTAGAACCAAACAAAAGTATGTTGTATGCATGTGCAAATATGTCACAATGAAACCCATATAATTAATAAGCACTAATAAAAAAACTAGTTCAAAGAAACTTCTCTTTTCAAAGCAAGTGGGTCCTTTGGGATCAACTCAAGAGGACATGAGAGTCAGCTGGGTGCCAGAAACATTCGGTATTTTGATTTAAGTGGTAGTTACACATTAATGAAAATACAACTGTATGTAAAATATTATATATATAATAACATATATAAATGTGTGTGTGTGTGTGTGTGTGTGTGTGTATCTGTGTGGTCACATTACAGATGAAAAAGTGTGCCTAATAAAAAAATCACCTTGTCACCCACGTTCTGAAGTTGTTTGTGTAAAGACATCACTTCCTGTTTCAAAGCCTCCTTTTCCTGGTGAGTCACTCGGAGGTCCGATTTAATCCGGGACATTTGAAGGTTTACGTTCTGCAGGGTTTCCTCTAAATTCTGAACCTGCATGAAAAGAATAAGCTTACACTGCTATCCAAACCTCACAGTCTCACCACCACCATGTCCAGAACGATTGAACAGGGACTAGAGAACTCCAATGCTCCTGCTTCTGTTTACTATATCCAGTTCTCTTTTCAGTAGCTTGGTGGAAACCCAGGATATTATGTATGTTACAGTATCCTAAATTATGTTTAGGAAAATGATAAACTGTGTCTGGAGCAAGGTATTGCTGATAGTCACCCGGTAGATCGCCAAGTGATAACTGATACAGGACAGAGTGCCAACTGGCATCACAACAGGTGCTTTACTGTGTCCTGGAGAAACTGCATGGTAGCCTGTGGTATTGGTTTTGTAAAGGATCTCTTCACTGAAAATAATAAAATATGCTTGTAGGATCCTATTTACACTGATATCTCATATATATATTTCAATTAAAATTTTAAATTTTATAGAAGGAATGTTGATAGAGATCTTCAATTGGAATGGACCTGCTTTAGAAATCCTACTTCTAAATTGGGAACAAACACTGATTTCAATATACTACTCTCAAGCTTTCATAAGTAGTGTCATAGTTAAACAATTTTGAAGGAAATATTGTTTGCATCATACTGACATACCAAATGCATGTATAAAAGCAGTTTCTATGTAATCATTCCAAGTCCTCTTGGGCAACTCCCACCCGGAGCATTCTTTCCATTTGGATTTCAGGAATTGTCCACATACCTTTTCCTGTGAAGCCACCAGCTGTGACTTTAAGCTCTCACTCTGGTGCTCCCAAGACTTCTGTTCCTGCTTCATTGTAGCAATTCTATGCTCTAAACGTCTTGATTTTGCCACCTGTTTAAGGAAGAGAAGCAGGTCAGAAGGCATTTCTGGAAACACACCTACCCTCACTTTATCAGTCTCTGCTTACAATGTCAAGAACAAGTACCGTCTATGTGGCAGAGCAGGGCAGGGAAAAATAGTTGTTTTCCTGACTCTATTCTACTTCTAATTTTGAGTCTTTCAATTTTTGGGTTTTCCCATTTTTTTTTTTTTCCTTACTGCCTCATATTTTGGTGGTAGGAAATAGCTGGAAGGCAATGAGAAACCTCAGGAGTGTACTGTAATGGGAAAACACAGAATGCCTATAAGGCAGGTAGGGAGAAAGAAAGCAGTGTTTTGAATCTGCTAAAGAAACCATAATAGAAAAAAAAGCCTATGAAATAGATTTCAGATTATTAAAAATAATGTATTAGTTATATTATATAGAACAACAGTATTGTATGTAGTTATTATATATATTAAGCAGCATCTTGATATATTAAAATGAGACTGTCACAATCTTGGCTTCATGAGATCTAAAGTCATGTAAGGCCAGCTGAAATGCTATTCCAGGAAACTGGAAGAGTAAGGCTAACATGGGAGGCTCATGGGTGAGTGCCCATGGAGAAATGCTCTTTAGGGTACACCTTCCATGATGTGCTAAATCTTATTGTTTTTACTACCTTATCCACGTAGCTATTTAATTCTTCACTTAGAGCTTCTTTTTCTTTCAGCAATTGTTCATTGTAGCTTAGAACACTAGAAATTTTTTGCTGGAAGTCAGAGAGATCAGGACATCTGTGCAGCTGTAAGAGATAAACAAATGAGCCCTGCCATCATCTCCTGGCTGTGTTTATAAAGAAGTATTTATAAACAGGGCGTTTTCATGGCTGCTGAGATTTCCCTATCTGTAGATATTTCAGAGGACATATAAACTCTTGCAGACTATAATTAACTTTAACAAACTGTTCCCTACTGGCTTCTCTTCACTCCCCAGTTCACTGCTGCAGTGTCTGCTCAGGTGGACTTAGATAGACTTTGTTAAATAATGATCCCAGCTTTCAATTTCACCTTCTGGGTAAAATAACATACTTCTGTTCTGCCATCCATTTAACTTGTATGCAGGGACACATTATATTGTCCTCGTGCTTTTTCAACTAGGAAAAAATCTTTTTTCAAAAAATGTTGGTCAAGGGGCTAGGGTCGTGGCTCGGTGGTAGAGCACTTGCCTAGCATGTGTGAGGCACTGGGTTGGATTTTTAGTACCACATAAATAAATAAAGGAATTGTGTCCGTCTACAACTAAAAATATTTTTTAAAAATGTTGGTCAAGAATATAGCATCAGCATGAACCACATACAAGGTATGAGACAAGGGCAGGTTTAGGGATATAACAATCTGTGTTTTCCAGCTTGTTTCATGTGCCCTTCTGCCTAGGTTGACTTCCCAGTAATGTGTTGCTGACATGAATGCTGTGGCTTCTTCCTCTCCATGTTGTGAAATCAAGGCAAACCAGGCTATTCCTTTGCAGCATCAAGGTTGGTATTATTGACACTTGGGGCTGAATAGGTCTTTGTTGTGGGGGCTGCCCTGTACACTGTAGGTTGTTTTACAGCATCTCTGGCTTTACCCACTAGATGCCAATAATACTATATTCCCCATTTGTGAAAACCAGAAGGGCCTCAGGCGTTGCCAAATGTGCCAGGGTCAGGAAGCAAGCCTCACATTCAGCTCTGTCAAGAACCATGGATTTAAAAAGGCCACTTGTTTCTTATAACCCTTCGCCCTTCCCTTTCCACCCTTGCACTTTAATTTCGCATTTTTCAATTCTTTACTATCATTCTGATAGGGCCATCTTTCTACTTCCTGCTTGAAGTTCTTTTATATTTGGCTTTAAAAATAGTTATGACAAATAGATTTTACTGGTTGAATCTTGTCTTCAACTGGCAACAAATCCAACATACTTTGGAAGAACAGGCCAGAAGGAAACATTAATGACGGGCCTTCTCCTTTACCCATGACCTTGCAAACTCCCAGAAAGCTTGTTACCATTTTGGATGTTTACAGACTGACATGTGATTTCTGCTAATGTTATTTGTGTTTCTTTTCAGTGCAATAGATAGTAATTTAAGCTATAAACCATGATATCATACAGAATGGCACAAGCTTTCATGGTCCAAGTTGGAAGCAACAACAATGGGCTGACCCTCCCTTATTCAGGGGTTCTGGTGCCTGATGAAACAATCATAAGGAAGGGCTGTCAGAGGCACCACCTTCACCTGTGTCTTCACAAATCAGAGTAAAGTTAGGAGAAGTCACCATCTTTTTACATAAACTAATGCTACTTTTTCACCTGGCCGGTAGAAAGCAGACCAACCAATTCCTTATGTTGAAATGGTTAGGCTTCATTTACAGTAATAGAATTTTAGAGTCTACAATCTAAGTAGAACAAAACATGAAGAATTACTAATAGGAGCCCTAGCAAATGGACCTGTCCTTCAAGTCCTCAGCTTTGCTAAGCAATAAGCCAGTTGAGGGGACTCAGTGCAAAGGACGTTTGGTGGCTAGAAACACCAGGCTATGGGGCTGTTTCCTCAGCGCCTCCTAGCGGCATGCAGCCTTACTTGTTTCATTTTCTCCAGTTCATCTTTTAGAAGGAGGTTCTCCTGTTCCACAATGTGGGTCTGTATTTTAACTTCAGAAAGTTCTGCTTCCAGAGAAGACACTAAAGTGGAAGACTAAGAGAAAAATAAAAAAGTCAAATAATAGACACATTCACTCAGGCTGGGGAAACTGACTAGGTTCACAAAAGGCAGTAAGTATTAAGGAAACAATGACACCAATTCAACCAGAGGCTGCTTTATGACCTTTGTCCTTATATTTAAAGGAACTCACTAAAGCTATCTTAACAGGCTTTCCACTTAAATAGCATGAATAGGATTCCTAAGGCAGTTTTTGTACATTTTTCCACTGTGGGGTTACTTTCTCTTGTCAGAAAAACTTTGAGACTATGCAATTTGTTTCCCAAACTTCTGCTTTACTAATTGCAAAGTCTTATTAGTGGATTTGGGCTACAATAATTATTACTGGGGTAATAAATGGGTCATAATTTGCCTAAGAATTATTTTCTGTATTTCTCTTTCTTTCCACACTTATTAATTACAATTCTGTAAATTATCCCCATTTAATTTTTTTCTTCCCCACTGTGGGCCACATCATGCATACTGTTAGAGGTTCATCTGCAGTGTTTATGTTCCATTTTGGTACCCTCTCCATCCCTGCACCTTGAATGGTTTCATTTGTGCATTTCTTGTAAGAGTTCTTGAAGATGATGTAAATCAGTTCTGGGGATGAGCAGCCTCATAAAAATGAGTAGGTATATGGTATTTTCTAATGTCTCCTTTCTTCAATGAATGGAGGCATATAGAGACACTCTTGAACTTTTCTTTTTTCATTTAACATTGTGTTCTGGAAATCATTTCACATAGAGATCTTTCTCATTTTTCCTGTACAATACTATTCATAGTATGGATGTTCCCACAACACTTCCTCCACCACTTCTCTGTGTAGGACCATCTAGTTTGTTTTCACTGTTTTGCAATTACAAACAATGAGACAATGACTAACCCTGTACATATGATTTTTGATATTGTTGCAAGTACATCTTTAGGGTATATTCCTAGAAGTGAAATTGCTGGGCAAAAGGTAAGTACAAATGTGATTTTGTTAGTTGTTGCCAAATTTACCTCCACATGGATGATATCAGTTTGCTTTCTCACTAGCAACGTATGAAAATGTCTGTTTTCCCATAGCTTTTGCCAACAGAATTTGTTGTCATATTTTAAAATTACTGCTGGTCTTTTAGGTGAGAAATTATGTATTAGCTTTGTTTAATTTACATTTATTTAATTATGACTGATTTTGGAACATTTTTCATAGATTTGAAGATCATTTTTATCTCTTTTATGAATTGTTTGTTCATATCTCTTTCCAATTTTACTATCAGATTTTGTTATGTTCTTACCTTTTTAAGAGTTCTTTACCAGTAGAGGTATGAAGTCTTTCTCTGCAATGTATGGTCTAAGTATTTTCTTCTACTTTGTCAGTTGTCTTTTGACTTTAAAATTTTTGCAAGGCAAAAACTCATATAAGAATATAATCACACAGGGCTTGGTGGTGCATGTCTGTAATCCCAGCACTTGGGAGGCTGAGGCTGGAGGAACACGAGTTCAAAGCCAACTTCAGCAACTTAGAGAGGCCCTAAGCAACTCAATGAGACCCTATCTCTAAATAAAATACAAAATAGGGCTGGGGATGTGGCTCAGTGGTAGAGTGCCCCTGGATTCAATTCCCAGTACCAAAAACAAACAAAAAAAGAATATAATCACTTTTTTCTTGTATTGCCCCTGGTTTTAGAGTCATAGTTGGCCTTTTTTAAATGAAGGTTAAGGACAAATTCATCCATCATGTTTTCCTGTAGTTCTTGTACTGTTTTATATTTTATATTTAGACTCCTAATCCAATTAGAGTTTATCCTTGTGTATGCTATTAAATATGGATCTAATTTTATCGTTTCTGAATGTCTACCCAGTCGTTCAGGCACCACTTATTAAAAATCCACTTTTACTCAAGAGGTTTGAGAAGCCACCTTTGTTACATACTGTCATTCCTAGGCATGTGTGAGAGACTGGTTCCAGGACTCTCCACAAACACCCTAACCCTCAGATGACTAAGTCCCGTAAGCAAAATGGCATAGTACTTGCATATAACCTATTCCCATTCTCCTGTATATTTTAACTCATCTCCAGATTACTTTTAATACCTAGTACAGTGTAAATGCAATGTAAATAGTTGTTATAATGTATTGTTTAGGGAACAATAACAAGAAAAAGAACTCTCTGTATTCAGTTCAGATGCAATTTTAAAAAACATTTTTGATCAGAGGTTAGTTGAACCTATGGATGTGGAACCCACATATCAGAGGACTAACCATACTAAGTATCCATTTATATTTGAGTCGAATTCTAGACTTTCTAGTCCATTTATCTATCTGGGATAGATATTAATAAGCCAGTACCACACTGTCTTAATTATTAACATTTTATGCATAATAAATTTAAAACAAGCATTTCTTTGTAGTTCTTAAGATTTCCTTAAAAAAACAAAAAAAAGGTGAAAGACAGAAAAACTGTGGGGTGGCTATAGATCATACCTGCACTTTACAGTGTTCCAGTTCTTCTTTCAGATCAGACTTTTCTTGTTCCCATTCCTTGAATGTACTGTTTCCTGGCTCTTTTTCCTTCTGGCATAGCATTTCTGCCAGACGTTGATTAAGTTCTTGCAATTCTTCCTGGTTTTGAGAGTTCTTTTGGCTAAGCTCTGCATTTTCCAAATCCAACTGTTGGTTTTTGGTTTTTAAATCTGAAATCTAATTAAAATTGAAATACATTTTTAAAACTTGTTACCCTACTTCTGCTAAAAAACAGACTTACAGACTAATTGTTTTTTCCTCTCTATAAAGTTTAAATCTATGTATAAATAATAACAGAAAAAATACATACCCCATTATTACAAATTCAGTCATTCAGAAGTGTATGAAGAAGTGAGACACAGTCTAATCCTACTTTTCAGGGTGATCCATTGTTTGCAAATGGATATGTACACTACTAGATCATTTTCTATGAATATACAAAACCCATATATACATAAAGATTCTTTTCTCTTTTTTTTAAGCAAAAAATTAGATCATTTCATGTTTGGATAGCCTGCTTTTCCCACTTATAATATCTTACAGAGGTTTATCTTTCCAAGTGTGTTTGGAAACTGCTACAGTTTCTTGTGGTTGTAGGATATCCCATGTAGCAAGATTTTCTATAATGCATTTAGCCATTCCTGCACTGATAGAAATATAGGTTTGTTATAATTGTTTCCTTTAATTATGAGGAAACAACCCATTTATATAGTAGCATTTTACATTTAGGATAATATTTTTTAGAAGCAAGGTTGCTGGGTTAGAAGGTATACATATACATTATTGTTTTGATAGATGTCTCCCAAATCTGATCTTTAAAGTGCTACCAATTTACAATCCTATAGACAATGTATTTTGTATTTCCTCATAATCTTTTTAATCCTAGATGATATCAACCTTTAATTTTTGCTAGTTCAATAGAGAAAAAAAGAAACTCATTTAAACTTCCCTCAATACTATGAAGATAACTATCTTTTATGTGTTATATTATTTTGTATGATTAAACTTCCCTCAATACTATGAAGATAACTATCTTTTATGTGTTGTATTATTTTGTATGATTAGAGCATTCATATTATTGCTTTCTTTTCAACTGAGCTTTACATTTTTTTGTAAGAGTACAAAATATATTTTAGATGTTAAAACCCTGTACATTTCAAGTGCTGAAAAATACTCTTTTCCCAGTATGTTCTTGTCTTTTGACTATTTCAGACATAATCTTAAATGTTCTTCCTGTGTTCAACTATATGTTGTAAAATTATATAAAATGAGCATTGAATGGCACAAGCTATCTGAATAAATTATGATTCTGTGAAACGATATGCTGATTAGCTGGCATTCTATATCTGTGAAATTCTGTCCTTATCTTTCTATTTTAATCATGGTAAGGAAAAAGAAAGGAACTAACATTACTGAAACTGCACAAGGGTTGGAGTTAGTATTCTCAGTACACTTTAGTGGTATCCCAGCTCCCCCTGGTTATAAAGCTTGCATTAAGCAGGCAGGATCTAGAAATAATATATACATTATTTTCTAAACAGGAAGCCGGTTTAGAGTCAATAAGAGGTGAGTTTCCATTTTGAAATTCAGAATTCACAACTTTACCATCATTAGCAATATACTAGTCTAGCAAGACATTTACTTACTCTGTAAATTTTTAAATTTCAAATAAAAAAAAGGAAATTTCAGAATTAAGAAACATTGGGAAATACTGTTTCTTTACCTGTTTCTTTAAATTTTCAACCACCTTCTGAACTTCAGCTTTTTCCTGTTTTACAGTTTCTATTTTTTGCCTAAAGGAAAAATGAAAATGTAATTTGGGAGTTAAGCTTTAAAAATTGAAGTTAAATAGCTTTTTAGTCCTTATGAAATGTCTTAAGAAAATTCAAGTATACTATGTCTTACCACAGTTCTTCCTGAGATCCATTTAATTTTCCTAATTTCAGGCTAGAAATGCTATCTTCTTCATTTAAAGTAGTAATTTCACTTCTCAAAATAGAATTCTCCTCTTGAAGCTTTTCAGATTCATATCTGAAGTACAGAGATTTTTTAAAAAGTTACAAGGCAGTCATCTGGCATCTTTGGAAAATAGTTTCGAGTAACTTCCAATAAAGTAAGTATTGCATGCCAGTTAAAAAGAGAAGTCTAAATTAGTGGTCTTTTGGTCCTTGGAAATCAAGTTTTGACATATTGATTCACTTCTTTTGGGAAGTAAGAATTTCACTAAAAGACATTAGGGAAGTATGGCTAAAAAAAGCTTGAGCATTGAGATGGGCATTGAGACTCAGTATCAATCTGGTGGTTGATTTTCTCAATGGCAGGCATACTGCTTTGAGCAAATGGCTTTATTTATCTCAGTCTCAAGGCCTCCCTGATCTGAGTGGACATAAACTGAATTACTAAGCTGTATGAGCTTTAGTTTTAGGCCCACAGGGACTTATAGAAAGAAATTTTACTATATTAATCAAAGGGCCACACTGAAATATAGACACTGTTTACTTTGAGATTCTGTTCATCTCATTATATGCTGATATTTTGAACTAAAAATGGCCTGAGGAAGAAGAGAAACTATACTCAGAATCGGAATTATTTTGTTTTATACCATTAAGATATTTTAGATGTGAGGTAATATTTTACAAGTTTTTTTTTTAAACCCATTTGGCTAGAAGACTAGTGCAATTATATTCCATAAATTCAAATGGGCATTGGTTCAAATTAGTTCTTATCTTTGTCTTTACTCTTCAGGCATATTCGTTAGAAACTAGGAGCTCCTTGGTAAAAGTGTATGTTCTAAGATAAATTTCCATTGTTTATCAGCATGCACTTTAAGTGATCTAAGTGAAAAACTATAAGCCACAAAACATTTTTCCTATATTAGTATAAGAAGAGAGTTTTTAATCTATCAAGTGAGTTAATAATACACAAAAGGCATTCACATTCATATAACATGTTTCATCAAAATGAGGAAAGTAATTGACATTGAGCAAAATAATATCAATCCATCCAAATAAAGTAAGTGCCAGAAAAGAGGTAAAGTTGTCTAGTGATGATGCATGTGGTTAAACAGCAAACACTCTCCATTTTGAACTTTCACAGTCCATATCAACAACATTTATTTGCTATGAGGAAGGGAATGCCTCCTAGGCAAGGTTATTTGTTAATATGACACAGAAGCAGAAGGAAGTCTAGGGTACTGATCTCTTCTTGAAGACTAACAGGTTAGTTTCTCTATGCACGGAAAGCAGTGCAAGTTAGATTTGATCAGGTGCTCTGCAGGATTCCGTGAAGTCTAGAATGTACATACATTACCTCAGAAGTTCAACTTTCTGCTGCATCTCACTGCATGTGATTTGCAAGTCATGCATCATTGCCTTCAGCTCTTCCTCCTTCTCTCCCTGAGAAGGTACATCTTTTTGCTTAACTAAGGTAGTAACTCTCTCCCTCAACTTTCTAGTCAGCTCCTGTAGCTTCTGTTTTTCCAGTTCTAACTCTGCTATTGTCGCCTGACGCTGAACATGTTTATCTTGAAGGCCTAGGAGAACAGGGTTTTTCTCCAGTATAACTTGAGTCCCACCTCTGGAATTTTCTTGATGTGTCTGAATTGTTCCATATGCCTGGGGGATTTCACATGCTTTTACTTTTTTAGAGATTCGTGTTCTGCCCTGCTCGAGGCCCTGGTTTTCTTGGTCACATTCTTCTATAATATGACATACCCTCAAAACTTCAGGCACATACTCTTCAAGTGTCTGATTGAGTTCAAGTACCTTTTCATCATGCTCGACCTTCAGGTTGTCCAAATTGGTTTCCCAGAAGGAGGAGCCACACTGCAGAGCTGCTCTTTCCTGCAGTTTTTTAATCTTCCCTTGAAGTCTCAAAACCAGAACATTTAGCTCCTCATTTTCTGTTTTGACCTCATCATAACTCTTCTCCAGGCTAAGGAATGTTTCAGTCACTTCTTCCAGTTTTTTTAGCTCATCTTGCAACCTGAAAACCTCCGTGGTGAGCTCTTTGTTGTTCTCCAGGGCGTCCTCGTAGCGTGTCTCCATCACTCTCAGCTCTTCCTGGAGGCAGTCATTTTCTCTGCTTGCATCTTCATACAGCAGCTTATACTTGGGAGAAGCCTCAGGGATTCTCTCAAGCATCTTTAGCTTCTTTTTTAGCACAGAAACATCAAAAAGTAGGTCCTGTTTCTTTTCAGAAGCTCGGTCACAATCTGCGCGTAGGATTATTAGTTGCTCCCGAAGCTGACTAATCTGATTCTTCAGGTCCCAGGATTCAGTCCTGGTCTCTACACTGTTTTCAAGCTCAGAAAAACTCTCCATGGAAGCTTCAGACTCCTCGATTTTGACCTCCTGTCTCTGCATAGAGCTTGTCCCTGTACTCCCCAGGTCCTGGACCTCATCGTCTTGCAAGTCACTTAGTCTGCACTGTGCAGTTTCACCTTCTACTTGCTTCATTTGGTTTTGGGATGAAAATGATAATGTCTGTTCTACAGCATTTCCAAAAAACTCAGTAGTTGGCTCCTCTAAACAAGATGACATCACCGACCCTGGCTCTAGTTTTTGTAGCCTCTGTTGCAATCTGGAAATCTCAGTAGCCATTTTCACATTTTCCTTCACTGCACGTTCATGAGCTTTCTGCAAGCTTACAAGGACATCTCCATTTTCTTCCAACAGCTGCTCCCCTTGCTGAAGCAGGGACATGGTCCCGTTTCCTTCCTCCTCATCCCCTCCTGTTGCTTGGCAGCTACCCTGAAGCCTGGAGAGAGAAATTGCTGCCTGCTGCATGTCCTTTATTCTATTTTGCAGCCTGGAGATCTCTGTGCTCATCTCAGCCCTCTCTCGATCTGCTTTCTCACAGGTCACTCTGTGGATGGTCTCCATGGCCAGAAGCTTGGCCACCATTTCCTGCCTCTCCTGGTCACATTCCATTCGTAACTGTTCAAGCTGCTGGCTGGCCAGCTGCTCTGAGGCCCCTGCCTGGCATAGGACCTTTTCTTGGTCTCTCAGTTCTTTCTCGTGACTGCTCTTCAGCTCAAGTATCTGGTCGGACAGTAGGCTTTGCTGACTTTCAGATACATTCCGTAGGTCTTCCAAGTCCTGAAGCAGCTGCTCTCTCTCCAGGACCATGCTCTTCAAATGTTCTTTGTATGTCTTCTCCAGCATCTCCCTCTCCTGGGACAGGACCAGAGAAGTTGTTTTCTCTCTCTGAAGAGTCTCCTTGAGCTTCTCCTGGGCTTCTGCACACTCTTGGGTGAGCTCGTCCTTCTCAAACTGCCATTGGGATTTCTCCTCTAGTTGTTGTTCCAGGAGGTCCTTCAGCTCTTGGCGGTAGCGCCCTTCTAGGCTTTGCAGAGCATTTTCACATCTCTCGGTGACTTTCTGACAGTCAGCCTGAAACTGGGCTTCTATCTGAGAAGTTCTTCTATTATACTCTGTTTCCATTTTTTCCCTAAATGTGGTCAACGTACAGTATTACTGAAATTGCCACCAACTCCAGAAATAAACAAAACACATTTTTCCATGCATAGAGGAGCCTGCCAAGCAAACAATTGAAATTCTTTCTAAAAATGATCTTAACTTATTCCTCTGTGTTTCATGTATACTGGGGAGGAATCATTTCTAAAAGTTAATACTGGCAGCCACAATTAATTTGGAAGACTGATCTCTCTGAAGTTAGGAGGAAATTTATGAAACCCAATTTTTTGGCATAAACCTCAATGTACTTGCAGATTTTAAGCCAAAGTCTTAAACTGGTATTTCACATGAAATGATCAAATATGTATTGACCTAATCCCTAACTTGGGAAATACAAAACATTGCTTCATTTTAATTAAGCATGCATTGTGGGATATTAGTTACTTCAATCACACATACTAACAAATTCATTTTGGTTTTGTTTCTTATTTAAGAAAGTAGCACTATGTTTGTCAGGGCGTGAAGCACCAAAGCCCTCAAATGTACCTGGGATTTCACATGAAGAAGGTGAGCAGAGCTCCATTTTGTAACTCTCGGGGGAAATGTAACTGCTCAGAATCTAGCTTATAAATAGCCTTTCTTAGAAAGCAACAGAACTAAGGTAGGAAGAGACCACCCATTGGATCATCTTATCTTCATCTGATGCCTTAAGAGACAGAGGAAATATTAATAATACCAGGACCACTTTCTTTTAAAAAAAAAAATAATCCCCAAGGTAAGCTAAGGTGTAAACAAGGGCAAAATGGTCGGAAATTATAAGAAGAATCTACACAACCCATGGGCTACTCTTCCCTCTGGTTTTTCCAGGCCCCCTTCACTGACTGGACCTTCAGGTGCCCTGAGAGGATGCGCCTGGGTTGCTCGGCTCCCCTCACATCCTTACCTTCCCTCTTGAAGTTCCCTTTGGTGCTTTTCCAAGAGCTCTCTCCTCAACTCCTCTTTCTCAAGAGTGTGCTTCTCCACCAGGCTTGTCAGCTGCTCCTGGTGAGACTGCTCTAGGTCCTGAGTCAAGCCCCTCACCTTCTCCTCTGTCCAGGTGCTACTCTGGATGAGTCCTTCCCTCTCCTGGCTAAAGCCTTCCTCTGCCTGCTGCAGTCTGGCCTTCAGCTCCAGCTCGTGCTCCAGTCTCAGCTCCTCCTGCAGGTGAGCCTTTTCCTCATCCCATGTCATCTGCAGTTGCCTCTTCTCTTCCTCATGCTGGCAGCAGGTCTCTCGGTGTGCCTCCTTCAGTGCCACCACCTGCCCCTGGAGTTCTGCAATTTCACTTTGAAGGTCACTTATTTGTTTTTCCAAGGTGTGCATGCTAAGCTCGTACTTCTGCTTCATGGTCTCCTGCTCCTTTTCACAGGTGAGCCTGGTCTCATCCAACTGCTTTTCATAATGGCGCACCTAAAAGCAGACAGGGAGACCACCACAAGATTGTTCAGCTTGAGGCCATGGAGAAGGTGATAGGGGCAGCAATTATTTTGTCCTACAACCATTCCTGAATTTTCACATTTCATTTGAAAATAACTTAATTCAAAAACATGATTTGCTTTTGTTGTTCTTTTGTTTTAGCTTGGTTGAATTATACTAGTTTCTGAGCAACTCTATTAAGAACAGGGCAAACTCTCACACATAGATACCCTTTATCTTCCCATGAGTCCTTTCCAACTGCAAACTTGGGTCTTACAATATTTAACTAATTCAAATATTTATTTTTACTATAAAGTACACTGCAGGACTCAGGGGAATGTGAAGCTGGCAAAGACATAGCTCCTTCCATGGAGGAGAAACTATTCTAGACATGGATAAGACAAGTATACAAGGCAGAACATCAAATATAAAAAGGATAGAACAAAGAAATACAATGTAATATGGGGAGTTATAAAAGAGAAAAAAAATCACGTTTAGTTAGAAAATTCAGGAATGACTTCCTGCAAGAGACAGTATTTGATGCAAACTCTGAAGGGTAAGCAGACTTTCAAAAGGCAGAAAGCAGTAATAACGGCACAGTTTGTAACAGTTTGAGCTAAAGGGGCAGAGTTTGATGGAGAACAGCAAAACACCCAGTTTGGTTAGAGGATAAGAACTTGAATGGCAACAGAGAAGACTGGGAATGTAAATGGAAGTCCCATGGTGACGTGCTTCCACGGTGAAGTCCCAAGGATCACAACTTAATTTAGTACATAAATCTACATCAAAGGGATTTTTTTGTTTTATTATGATATTGAAATTTTTTATTTAACAAGTTGGAAATAACACAATAGCTTCTGAGCAGGGTTGAGTAAATCACATTTCAGTAAAACTCTCTCAGGAGGAAAAGGCCTTGCTCTCAGTCTGAGGAAGTGGGCTCCTGGTAACACCAGACATAGGAAGAAATGCATAGAAAGTGCTGCTATGTGAGAAAAAAGGATTTGGAAATGCCCACATACAAATGGTTGTCAGAGATCAAAGAAATGAGGGATCTGGGTTGGTAAGAAAAACTTACCTTGTCTTCAAGCTCCATTCTTACGTGACACAAGTCCCTGTGGTGCTGTTCTTTCATCTGTTCAATGACCAGCTCGGCCTCAATGCTCATATTGAGTGGATTGCATTCTTCAGAACCAAGCCCTAAAAACACAAGGGACCTGCTGATCCTGTGGCAGGTTCTTTCAATAACACAATCTGGCATCTGAGAAGGGGTACCCTAAGGAGGAGGGGCACCCTAATTTACCTAAGGAATAACTTTCAGCCTGAATTGCCCCAGATGTGACCTGCTAGAAAACAACAGAAGCCAAGATGCCTCTTCTCTCTCCAAGCATTAGGGCAAACAAGAAACTAAGGTGAACAGATTCTTTCACGTATAGACAATGTACTACCCTTAGTAGAATACACCATCTTAAACAGTAGGTAGAGAGAGGTGTGGAAATTACTGCTTAAACATGACCTCCTCCTAATGAAATTCTATGTGGTGAGGAAATAGCATGAGAAGTTTGGTCAAACCAATCAGTCTTCTATCCATACAATAACTACTGAGTGACAAACTAGCACAGGGACATTGTGCCAGGGGAAATGAGTGGCCAGCACACTTACTGCTAGGCTTTGAGGAGTTGATATCATGGGTCAAGATGTTCAGCTCATCACTCAACAAAAAAGAAGACTGTCATTTGAATTTCATTTTGCATCCTCATCTTAAATTATTAGCTGAAAAACAGGGCATAGTTTGGAACCTGGATACAGGCAGTGTTTTGGGGGTCAGGGAATTCACAATGCCTCCCTGTGAGTGTACCTCTGAAACTGCCCATGATGACTGATGAGGACATTGAGAAAGTAAAGACTAAGTCAAGGGCTGAGCTAGCGCCAAAATACCTTGTGTCTACAAAACAATGTCTACTATTAGGTAGATTAGGTAGAAATCCCTTGAGGTAGGGACATCCAAAATAGTTTTTCATGTGGGAAGAGGCAGATGGGAGAAAGGGACTCCTTTTGGGCATAGACCCAGCAGCTGGAATTGATAGTCTCGTCCTGGGCTTCCTGGCATATGACATATCCCCAGCTGAGATTGAACACATGGATATAAACCACTCAAAGAGGATAGTTCCATGTACCCATGAAGAGCACAACCCAACAGCTGGGTGGAAAAACTGCTGAGATGTTTCATATAGTCAGGTGGCCTCCACCCCTGACTAGAGTAAGTAGGCAAAGAATCAGAGGAAAGTGCTGAAGACCTCTTCCATTCCCTACTAATTCTACAGTAAGCAGGTGAGGGGAGGAATGAACCACCTTTGTGAGAAATATACTTCCCCTGGAGTAGCAGAGAAGAAAGCTATTTGTAACAGAATAAGTGATTTTGAGCCCTTTCTGAAATTTGAACTCAAAACATCTAAGCAAAGAGGTGGGCTATCAGGGTGGGGGGAAAGAGCTGGGAGTGAAGGTAGGATGGTTGCCAAACAACTCTGCCTTCCAAGCTTGCCCCTCAAAATCTTCCTCAAAGGCATGGGCGACCAACCCTTATTTATCTTATTTGTTGTTTTGCAGAGGCAACAGAGGCATTTAGCATAGCCAGCATAAGAAAACCAGTTGCAGATTCTGTGGTTTGTGGCTGGCTCACTCTCCAAAACCGTCTTCATACCAGCCAAGCACTCTCAGAGAAAGGATTCAGCAATGGCTCTGCATCTGAATTCTAAAACTCCAAAAGCACGGGCTCTTAGATTTGTAGTTTGTTTGTTTTCTACAAAGCAAATACTCCTGTGGTTTGATTTTTTTCATTCCTTTGTTGATGCATATCAAATCAGATGGACATATTCTCATAAAGACTTCAACAATAAATGAAAAAATGACCACAAGTGAAATACCTCAAAATGAGAATTGACAAAGACTGTTTTAAACTCAGGTTGCCAGTTTTGCAATTTTACATTCAGTCACAGTTCTAAAGACAAAGGTCAAATGCAAAGACTCTGAAAAGGTAGTGTTTGAATGTGTTTACCCTGGTCAGGCTCAATGCCACCGCTATTAACATCAAGTTCCTCTGACAGTGAGTTCTTCAAGGGAAGCCTGAATGCTTTGCCTTGTGCACGATATTCTTCCAGTTCAGACTGGAGTTCATCCACTTGGTCTTGTAATACCTGGGGTTTAAAAACCCACACATTTCTTAGAAGTGATACCAAAACACAAGCAACAATAACAACAAAAAACAGACGATTTGGACATCATCAAAATAGACACTTTTGTGCTTCAATAGCCACCGTCAAAAAAGTAGACAACCCACAGAATGGGAGAAAAATTTTGCTGATTTCATATCTGATAAGAGACTTGTAACTAGAATATATAAAGACTCTTACAACTCAATAATGAATATACTGATAAATGAATGATGATGCATAATGGGGGGGGAGGGTGGCAAGAATGGAGGAAGGATAGATAGCATAGAGGGAAGAGAGGGGTGGGGGCGGGGTGGGGGGTAAAAATAATAACAGAATGTTTGACAGATACCATTGCCCTGTGTACATGTATGAACGCACAGATGGTGTGACTCTACTTTGTGTACAACCATTGAAACAACAGCTGGTTGGTGCAGCCACTCTAGAAGTAAATAAAAAATAAATAAATAAATAAATAAATAAATAAAAAAATAATGAATATAAGGAATTCAACTAAAGAAATGGGCAGGGCTGGGGATATAGCTCAGTTGGTATAGTACTTGCCTTGCGTGCACAAGGCTCTGGGTTCAATCTCCAGTACCACAAACAAACAAAGAAAAAGAAATAAGAAATGGGTAAAGGACATAGGATCCTTTAAGATATTTTAAGGTATTTCTTAAGATACTTCCCCAAAGAAGATAAACAACCAAACCAGTAAGTATATAAAAATATCCACAAAATCATTAACTATCAGAGAAAGGCAAATAAAAACTATGATGAGATGTCACTTAACGCCCACTAGAATGTCCAAAATCAAAAAAGATGCAGAATAATAACTGTTAACAAAGACATAGAGAAATTGGAACTCTCATACTGATGGGAATGTTAGATGGAAGAGATTTGCCAGTTCCTCAAAAGGTTAAACACAGAGTCACCATATGACCCAACAGTTCCACTCTTAGGTATATACCAAAGAGAAATTAAAATCTATGTCTATATAAAATGTGCACACAAATTTTCATAGTAGCATTATTTATAAGATCTTCCCCAAACTTAAATGTCCATTTACTGATGATGGATAACCAAAACATAATATATCCATATGATAGAATGTTATTCAGACATTAAAAGGAATAAAGTACTGAAACACTTAACAACATGGATGAAGCACGAAAACATCATGCTAAGTAAAGGAAGCCAGTCACATTAAAAGTCCACATATTATCTGATTCCATTTGTGTGAAAACTGAAGTTTAGGCAAATCTACAGAAAGTAGAGCAGTAATTGCCTAGGGCTAGAGATCATGGGAGTGACTATGGCTAGGTTGAATAGGGATTTCTTCTTGGGGTGATGAAAATATTCTAAAATTGATTATGGTGATGATTGCACAATTGTATGGATATAATAAAAGACATTGAATTATACACTTTGGATGGGAGAAAGTGAATGGACTGGGATGAATTTTACTGATGAATTCATTACATTCAAAGACATTGAAAGCAAATATTCCATTTGATTACGACCAAGAGCTACAACTTAATTATAAAAGGAGTAGAAATGTTTCTTTTCTCAAAAGTGCACGTGTAACTCTTGAGAAGGCAGGGTGGAGACAAGCTCATCAGAAGGGATCTGCTTTCCCCACCTCCACTCAAGTACAATTTTTATCTAAAGCAGGTAGAACTCAGTTCTACTTACCTTGTTAAAATAAACTAGTCTTTCTGGTTTAAGGGAAAAATTCCAAATTCCTAAGCTTAGGGGAGTTAATTTAGGAAAATAAATAGAGATACCTCTAAAAGAGTGTTCTCTCTCCTGGTAGGTATTGGGAATGGTTTACTATAGAAACACTTGAATGGTTTTTTTCATTTGCATTTTGTAAAAAAAGAAATGTATTCAAAAAAGAAAAAAAAAAAAACCACAGGACAAAACTAAATTATACCACATTAGTCTGCAATGATTAATCAGGTAAGGCTAACTTTGGAAAAAGCCATCAACTTGACTAAATCATGCTCCTCTACTCAGTATAAAACTATACCTTCCTCTAAGCACTAGAAAATTATGACTTAGATAAAGCAGATCTAAATGCAGTTTGCAGATGCCCTGTTTCAGGATATTGACTAGTAATATTAATAGCTGACTTCCATGTAAGTGCTAACTATGTCCTTGGCTCTGTGTTAAGCACTGTACACACTGGCTCACTGAATCCTCACAACCACCTTATGGGTAGGTAGGCACTCTTGTTTTCGCTGTCCTATAGAGGAGAAGTTGAGGCACCCACAGGTTAAAGTGACCTGCTCATGGTCATGCAGCCAGGAAATGGTGAGCTGGGGTTTGCATGCACACTCCTCTCCTGCACTGTTCTCTCCAGTCACTCACCCTGCACTGCTGCTCATATTCGTTTTTCATCTGAGTCAGCCTCTCTTCTTGCAGAAAGAATTCAGCACTGCTGGGATCGAGGTCACCAAACTAGAAGGTGAAAGGGCAAAACTGTCATTTTTCCCAAACGCCCTTCTTTGACCTATCACATACCAAAGGCCCCAGTTTCTGTGTCACCCAGGCTCTTCAGCAGAAAGAAATGCAGTATTTTTAAGTAGAAACATCACCAGCCGGAAGACAGGAAGAACATATGAGAACGATGTGTTCAACTCAGGCAGGGATCACTTCTCAGTGCCAGGCAATGTTTTCCCTCATAACCACCCACTAAATTATATCCCTGCAACGTTACAACTTCCTTTAGGTACCCAAATAATTCCCTAATAAAAATGTTCCTGGCATTGCTTCTGTTCTTTTGAATAAAAGACACATTGGGCAGCCCACCAGGAAATCAGATTTAGACTGATTTACCTTTTCAGCTAACACATTGTCCAAATTTCGCTGAAGTTTGTTTGTCAGATTCTCATACTCTGCCAACTTCTCTGCATTTTCCAGAAGCTCATTTTCCAGGCGACTGTTTTCCTGAAGAAATTTAGAGAAATTAAATATGGCACAGATTAAGAAATAAGCAAACTGTTGTATCATTTTATATGAAGCATCAGACAGTGCTCAAGATTAAGAAAATTTGCCCATCTTACATGGAAACAAAAATAAACACAAAAAAGATGATATCTAACTCAGAGTCCAAATGTTTGCCCTTTTAAAAACATCCCATAGAACTGTGCTATCCAATATGTTAGCCACCAACAGCCACATGTGAATACTGAGTGCTTGAAATATGTCCAAACTAAGACATACTGTAAGTGTAAAATACACACCAGATTTGCACAGTACAAATATACAGAATAACTCAGTAATTTTTTTGTATAGTGATAACAATTTAAAATAATGCCTTGGAGATATTGGGCTAAATAAAATGATTTGAAATTAATTTTATCTTTTAATATGGCTACTTGTAAATTTGAAATTAAATGTATGGCTAGTATTATATTTATGCTAGACAGTGCTGCACTAGGGTATTTTTAAAAAATGTTTATTATACTTATTAGTGCATATGAATTAAATTAGTGGGTTTCGCTTATAGTATAATAACATGAAAATATTCCTAATATATTGTCAAAGGAAAGAAAACTTGTTACAAAGTAACTTGTCCAGCTACCAGCAAAAGAGAACTAAGAAGAACTATTAAAAAGTAGAGTAACTCTAAAATCAATTTCCATTTACGGATGTTATAGTTTGATTTATACTTTATTTATAAATTAATTTTGGTTTAAGGATGTAAAATCTATACATTTAAGTGGTTCATATATATACATATATATATATGTTATAATAAGATAACATTAACCAAAAAGTTTTACTTAAAAGAATCTATATGTAAAGTACTTTTTAGAAAGATTTTTACCCACATTTGTCAAAAAAAAAAAAAAAAACACAAAAAAAACCCCAGACATGCCATTTGACATATTTTCTGATTGAAAGAATGTTATATCCAAAGTACATTTGCCAAAAGACTATGGAGCCAGTATATTTTTAACATATTCTTGTTCACACCCTCAGATAGCAATATGGAGTAAAGAAAAAAAATGTACTTGAAGCATTTAAAAAAAAATGCTACCTTCCCCTAAAAATGCCAATTCTATACTCTAGCCTTTCAAATTGTATCTAAATGTATGATGCTAAAATAATAAGGAACAATCTCCATGTGTCAGGCACTGTTCTGGTATTCTGAGGGATGCCCAATTGGACACTTACTGACCACAGGGAACAGTCAGGAGCTCAGGGGGGGAAGCAGATGTGAATACAACTATGATGCAACAGTTAATTGAACTATGAAAACAAAAGAGTAAATGTAATGGGAATGAATAGGTATGGCCCACAGTATTGGGGAAAGCAGTGAAGGAGCATAATAGTGCTCTGTCCCTGAGTGCAGGGGGGTAGGGGCATGGTGCTGGGAGCTGCTGGCAGGAGCTGAGGATAGAAAGGTATGAAGATGGGCACTCTTTCAGTGGCCTTGAGTACTAGCACAGATTTTTTTTTTCTTTTGACAAAGATTATATATATAATCTTTAGTAAGGTAACAGATAGCCATATGAAGGTAGGAGAGATGGGGAAAGGACTGTTAGGGCCCATATCAATCAGCTAAGAAATCATGAAGAATTCAGAGTCTAATCAGAGGCTGGTGAAATGCAAAGGAGAGAGATAAATCTGAGAGGCATTTCAGAGCATCAACACAACTTAGAGACTGATGAGTGAGGGTAACTGAGAATTTTAACTCCTGGAACTTACAGTGCATGGTGATGATATTCATTAGGGAGGAAATTCAGGAGATAAAAGAGTTGCATAATTAGGAGTCATAACTGGCTCAGTTTTTGATGTATGGAGTTTCAGGAACATTTCACAATAGCAATAGTAGCATTTCTGAAGTACTTATTTTCTAGACACCATATACGTATCATCTGATATAACCCCCACTTCAGTGCTGAAGGGTAAGTGTTATTATGGTGCCCATCTATACATTAGGAAATAGTTTGAGTAACTTCAGCAAAGTATTCCATTATGTACTGATACCCATATCTGAGCCATGCAGTCTGACTCCAGAGCCCCTGCACCATATTGTTTTTGTGAGTCCAGTAAAGAGAAGGAGGGTTCACTCCTCTACTGAGATAGAGGAAAGAGGGGAGGACAAATGAGAAAAGAGGCATGAATGGAGGCCATGAGAAACACAGAGACCTCTGTGTGGCAAGAGGTGAATTCATCTGCAGAGAACAAGGTAAGTAGGCAGAGAAGGGGAAGTGGGACCTGAAGATGCAGACAGGCTAGGAGGACCAGTTACTGGAATGAGGGTGTCAGTCAAGTGCCCAGCATCCCTGAGGACCCAGTACAACATTGTCAGCATACCAGAAGCCTGCATGCCCTGAAATCCAGGTCCTATCAGGGTCCCTGCCACGTCTGGATCATGACATGGCAAATGTATGGGAGTGAGCCCTGTGTGGACTAGCCCTCTCAGAGCTGAAGCTTTGCATGTGGCAACCCCAGAAGGGACCTCAACCTTTAAAGAAATTACCTTTAAAGAGAGGGCAAGGCGGTCCCGAATGTAGTTCTCCTCTGTTTTTGCCTTTTCAATTTCCTGCTCGAGTTCCAAGCGCTGCTTGCCCACCTGCTGTAGGATCTGCTCTCTCTCTCTTCGCAGTTCATTTTTTAAGGCTGCTATACGCTCTTTGTACTCTTCATCCAGTTTCCTGTGAGGAGGAAAAATTGACAAGCAGCTGTCAGATCCCCTGAAGTCCTCTATATGTATTTGCCAAAAATGGAAACCCAGTTACTGAGATGGGAAGTATTCTGAGAAAATGCCTAAAGTGTCTTGCTTTCATTGGGGCTTGACCACATCTAAATCTCTGCAGCCAGATGTGGCCCAACAGGCAGGCAGGCAAAGCATTCCTTGCTCTGTTCTGGCTCTGTGCCTGCAAGGGCCACTGCCCTGGGCTGAGGGGGCAGGGTGGGGATGGGAAAGGACCTGGTCCTTGCCCTACCATTCGCACCTGAGGTTGTATTCATTCCGCCGCTCTATGGCCGCATGGTGATCATCCACTTCTGAAGCCATTAGAGACTTGAGCTTCTCAGCTTTGTCCAGGTCTGATCGTAGTTTCTCTTTTTCTCTGACCACTTGATCAACTCGTTCCCTAGAATCAGAAATACACTGAGTTAATAGGAAACTGTTTCTAAGCAACAAATAGACCCAAAAGAGCTCTCATCTGGCTTGGAAAAAAAAAAAAAAGACAACCAAACCCCTCCCCCCAAAAAAGGTTTTCCATAGTTCCCTTCAAAAACCTACATGCCAATCTAAGTTCTACCTCATTTTCCTACAGGTTAAGGAAAATCTGTGCAATAGATATGAAAAAGGAGCCACATTTGCATACAGAATGGAAGACTATTTATCGAAGGTACCCAACTGACTTGTTGGACAGGTAGGCAAGAGAATGGAACAGGCAAACTTTCCACTCAACTCACAACAAATGCCGGATCTCAGCCTTAAAGCTGGCCAGAGCTGCCTGGTGAATGCTGTTCTTGGTGACTAAAAGTTCATTTTCAAGAGCCAGTGTCAATTCTGTCAAGTTGACATTTCCATCAAGGCTGAAGTCCAAGGCCTGGGAATCAGAACACGACACAATTTCAAGACAAACCATAAGATCGACCTTCTGAAAGCAGAAAATGTAAAGGATATATATACATAGAAGATTGAATACAGCCTAGAAATTGGGCAATTATATTTCTTTAGTGACTACTTGGGAACAATTTTCAACTCAGAACACAAGAGATTTTTTCTAAAGAAAATATAACATGTTTGTTTCTCTTTAAAAAATACTGATACTATAAATAAACACACATAGTATAGCTCTCATCTTTACCAACTTGAGATCAGTTAAGCATATTTCTCATGTCAATAACTTTGGGGTTAAAAATATGGAAAACATTCAGCAGCAGACTCCTATTTAGTTAAAGGGGATAGGAAAAGTTACCTCTTGTCTCTGAGAGCTTGTGAACAGAATAATCACTAAAGATAAATCAAACTGAATCAAAGAGTTTAAAAAAAAATGGAAAGTTTCCCAGATTTGCCATTTTCACTCTCCTTTTAGCTGCCACACCTTTAGGATCTCCTGGCTGTTCTCAATGCCCTCTTCCTGCCAGGTGTCGAGTATTCTCTCTACAGATGCATGGCCCATCCCATCATCCAGGCAGGAGAAGACCCGAAAGCCAATGGTACTCATCATTGCTGATGGGGCTGTGGTACGACGTCCACTCTCATCGAAAGACTGGAAGAGAAAGACTTGAGCAAGCTCAGTTGGACTCCAGGCATTTTAACTAGATGCAGGTCAAGACTGAAACTGGTCAGTCCTGACCACAGAGAGCAGAATTTAGTTTATATTGCTAGGAAAAAATACTTCATGCAATGCCTTTTATCTCTTTTCCCAGGTGAACCAAGACTACAAAGCTTATCAAAAACAAGTGTTCTGGCAGAGAGTCCTTTGCCATAGACGGGCTGTGTCTCCACTTAACACCAGGTTTCTCTGACCCTGAGTTGACATCAAGAGACATAATTAGTGGCCTTCTCACTCTATAATTTATGGTCATTTCTCAAACCCAACTTTTCTTCCTAACGGTTTAGTCTTTCTTATTCTCCTTTTTCTTTGCACTCTCTTTTTGTATTTTGCTTCAGACAACAGATTACTTCATTAGAAATTACTAAGTGGGTTCTAACTTTGATTCACAAAGAAAATACTCTTACCTGCATGGAGAGGTGCCTTTTCAGTTGTCTATAAGGAGTAGATGCTGATGGTGTAAGGGATTTTCCATTTTTAAACAAGCCATAGAAAAAATCTTCTACACTCATTGTGCCATCGGGATCAAGATTATGAAATACTTCTTCAAGCATCTAAAAAATAGTCATCACATACTTTAGATGCTTCACTGAAAATAAGACAAGGCCGAGGATACACTTCTGGCCAACAGAAATCAGCACCACTGTTGATCCTAAGACTCCAGAAATAAAATTATGTCCCTTTACTCTCATTTCAACTGAATGAACTTCCCTTTCCAGAATTGATATACCTTCCTCCTCACACAAACTAAGTAAAATTACATTTTCAATCTCCATAATTTAATAAAAGTTATCAATTAACTTTCTTTTACTCCTAGAGTAGGCAATCTTTAATGATACTCTGAATTATACTTGCAAATTAAAAATTTATTTAAAAAATAAAGATGTAGCTTCCCAATGTCATAATAATAGAAATTAATTGGCCATCCATCATATCCTTAAACTGTGGCAACTCTAAGTAATATTTGGTTTATATGACATTTTGAAATTGACTTGCAGAATTTGCTTTGGGACAGATTGCAGTGACTTAAGAGTTTGGGTCTGAAGCCCATACTTGGGGGTTAGAACCTTACTTGAAACAACACTGAGTGTGCTGGAACTTTGTTGTAGCCCAGAAAAGACAAAGATTTGGTAAGATGGGTTTTGTGTGTGTTCTAAGAAGGGTTCCAAGAGACAAAACACAAGGAAGCTTTGACTGACTCTTACATCCTATGAGAGTAATCAAGTAGTCCTCATCCTATAACAAGGGAGATTGGACTCCAGCCCCATCCAGAGACTTGCCTTGAAGATGGTTTGTTCCTTAGGCCCACAGACCAGTATGCATCATTGCAGCCCCAAGACAGGAGGAAAGGCAAAGATCTCCTACTGGAAGTCAGACTCCCTTTATTTTGTGCAGCAGATTTTTTTCAATAGGAATATACCTCCCATGAATAAAACAGAAATCACATAGGGATCTTGTTAAAATGTGGATTTTGCTACAGTAAGTCTGAGAGAGGGGTCTGAGATTTTGCAATTCTAACAAGCTCCCAGGGGAAGCCCAGGGCATTGAGTAGCAGAAGATACAATAAACAACACATTTACTCTTATGGCCTAAAACTTATAACTGGGTCCATTCCAACACAGGCTTAAATTCTCTGTGATACATCCTCAGATTTTTAATACTCATTTCTTAAATCTGGACCGTTGCTATGATTTGTATCATCTCATGATTGATGCTGTTCTTTAAGTGCCTGAGGCATATCTTTTATCTCAAATGCTATTTTTTTTTGGTTCCAATTCACACCAAATAGGAAACATCTGTCTCCATTCTGGAGCAGACTCTGAAACAAGGAAACTATTCTAAAGGGTAGAAATCTTTGGAACAAGTAACAGTTTCTAACAGAGAATCTAGTAATCAAATCCATGGAAAGGCATTTGGGATAAGCTGCAGAGGCTGCCAACGCCCCTTAGCTTTTCAGTCTCATTCTCATCAACCAAAAGAACACTTTCCTATGTCAGTATGGAGGTTCCTCCAAAAACGAAAAAAATATGATCCAGTTATATAACTCTTCAGCATTTATCTAAAAGAGTTAAAGTCAGCATACTGTAGTGACCCATGCATTCCCATGTCTAAAGCAGCACAATTAATAGACAAGCTATAGAATCAGCCTAGATGTCTTTCAACAGATGAATGGATAAAGAATATGTACATATATAGAGAATAGAGTTTTATTCAGCCATAAAGAAGTACAAAATTGTGCCATTTGCAGAAAAATGGATAAAACTGGTGAGCATCATGTTAGGCAAAATAAGCCAGGCTCAGAAAGACAAGTGTCATATATGAAATATGACCTATGTGGAAACCAGAGGAAAAAAGGGGATCTCATGAAAATGAAAGGGAGACCATTAAGAAAGAGGAAGAGGATCAGGGGGAAGAAGGGGAGGACAGGGAAGTACTGGAGACTGAAATTGATCAAATTATGTTATATGCATGTACAAAAATGCCACAATGAGACCCATTGTTCTGTATGATTAATACGTAACAATAATCTTTTTTTTAAAGAACACTCTCTTGGAGGAGGAGGAGTAGGAGGCAGCTTTCATAACCACCAACCTAGAAGTAATGATGAAATTCAGGTACCCTGACTGAAGTTAGCAAGGCATATTTTACTTTGGACTCACACTGCTTGACCTTGTGATGTTGGCAAAATCAGTGTGGCTTCCAGGTGGCCTAAACACTCATCATTTGGTCCACTCAAATTGGTGGAGCAAGTCAGTCCTGCCATTTTTTTTAAAACTGGGGGGCGAGTGGGCAAGTATATAAGAGTATATAAGAGGATGGGCGAGTATATAAGAGGATGTGAATTCAGAAAAGGGGAAGATGGTCAGGGATAAGCAGAAAAAATACAGGTGAAACAGGCAACTGGGTACCACCTGCATACACAGGACCCACATTAGAACTGCAAGGACATTTTTGCTCCTCATGATGCACTGGCCAGGTCATTGAGTGGTTGATTTTCCAATGTATAACTTAGGAAATAATGTATCAGGATAGAGATCAAAAGCCCGTATACCAGCAGAGGCCCAGACATTGATGGAGATGAATTGGAGAGGATGGTTTTAAGACATTGGAAAGTGGTAAGGACTCACTGGACACCTGACTGTATGCCCTTTCCAAGGGGCCTGCTGCATTTCACAGCCTGCAGAGTTGGACAAGATCTTTGGATTTTTAAAGGAAAATCTCCCAAATTTAAAGTGTACCACACAGTTTAATTTTTAAAACCTTGAGCTGGACAAAGAAAATGACTTTGAGATTAGATGTGGCATCTGGGATGTTGGTTTGCCATCCCTGCCCCTCAGTTGTCCTCCCTTCTGGAAAGCAGAGTGCTAGTTATAGCTGTAAGAGGGTGGCTCCAGTTCCTCCTCATGACAACAGTGGGCAGCAGTGACCTCACTGACTATCTATAAAATGAGGGGGTGACTAAAGCTCAAATTGCTTTCAGTTGTAAAATCTAGGATTCCAAGTAGCATGTTAATGACATCATCTTTAACTCTCAGCTCCTCTGTGGTTTAGAGTGAGTCATAAAAAGTACTAGAGCATCTCACAGTTTTCTTTAGGAGGGAGGAAAAAAAAAAAAAGAAACCACTAAATAAAAGCTATGTTTAATAAGCAATCCTTTATTCATCCTCAAACCAGAGGAAAATAACCGTGCCATTTCTTTTCCCAGGTTTTGGGAACTCTACCACTCTTATGTGACTAGAGTTTATTCCAAGAATTGTTTTGGATAAATAATCCAAATTTGTGCAATATTTCTTGGCAAAAACAACCCCAGGTTCTGGGTACTACCCTGGTTTATAAATTAGGAGGATGAATTGAATTTTATGACTCAAGACTCACCATTGAAAAATAAATCACCACTGAACCATTAAAAAGGCAGTCAAGTGGTGTACAATGGCGACATACACAGAAAGGAGGAAAAATTTAAAAAAAAATAACTTTTCTGCAAGCCAGGCTATAGGGGAGTTTTTGATTATAAACTTCTTTTTGAGGGATAGGAAAATAATACCACTTATCCCCTGAGTGAGCAGACAGCATGATTTCAAATATCATTATAATCAAAGACTCAAAGCTATGACTATAGCCCTAACCTCTAACTCTCCAATCTTTATTTTTAGCTTTTTGAAAGACATCTCTTGGAATTACTTACATTCTTATGTTTCACAGCTATTCATGCATTCAGTCCTGCAGGGACCCTCTTAATTTTTCAGAAAGTGTAAAGCTTAAAATGTTACCAAGTAAGACTCTTGTGTGGCTCCTTCCAGACTCTACTTTCAAAACAACCAACCTGCCCTTTTCCATTTTCTCATGACCAGAAAACGGTAGTGACCCCTGGTTGCGGTAGCTAGCCCAAGGCTCTCCTTATACAATAGGCAACGGCAGTTCAGACCACCCTTGGCAAATAAGCTTTTCCTATATATTGCTCAATCTGCTTAAGGACCCAGGGATGCATTGAGATCTTCTTCCCCAAAACCTAAACTTATTAGCCTGGTCTTCAATATATTCCCCTAACTTAAATGTGTGGAACTCCCTGCTTAATTTTTCCTCCATGCTTTCCCACATTTTCCTCTGTGATTGACACCTCTTGATATGGTAGCTTATGGAGCTAGGGTCTGATAGTCTCATATGGCGTAACAGGCTTAGCACTGTGAGGGGTACATAGTATGCACAAAGTGTCAGCTAGTGTCAGTTTTTCTTTCCCTTCAAAGATAAAATCTTCAAGAATGACTTCTTAGGAGAAAAGAAAATGGTCTCCAACAAGCTACAGGAAGCTATGATACAGCTGTTCCCAGCTTGTAGCAGGCTAAGAGCTTATCATCATTATTATTTCTGAATCAAAACACACTGCAAGGCTTACCTCTCCATCAACATTCTGCAAGCCATACTGCTCGCAGATAGAGACCAGCTTCTTCCGGTTCAGGTGACCATCCCGGGTGATCCCCAGATCATCACAAACCTCCTGCAGTTTCTCCTCTATCCAGTCTTGGGGAGGGGAAGACCCACTCTGTGAGGCACTCAAGTCATCTGGGTTCCAAAACCGTAGCTGGCCTGAAAACAGAGTGCATACTGTATTGTCTCCAAAGGAATTGCAAAGAAAGAGTGTCTATTCTAAAAAAAAAAAAAAAAGTACTTTTTGAAAATAAATATTATAATAAAAAGCTTAATAGTATAAGAAATGTTGATCCCATTCTTATTTTGGTCCTGATGTTCCAACTGGTACTTTTTTAGAACCAACAGATAATTTTTTGCTTCGTGGCAGTCCACCTGAGTAAGGAATATCCTTCCTGTGCAATACTGCACAAGCTCTGAGACCTGTTTTATTCCAAATAATAATATCACAAATTTAGGGTGTCAGGTGATCACATGGGAAGGCTGGTCGAGAGCCACCCTAAAGTGTTACAAGTCCTGCCACAACTGCAACTTCCAGTTTTATTTCTACTTTTTAAATACTAGAGTATCTTTTACTAAGAAAAAAATTATTTCATGAGGATTATCTCAAGATTTGCCTCTTTCCAGAATCTGTACATATGATATTCTGACATATAAAAACCAAACAATCTGACTTGAAAGAATAATGGGTTGCAAGCTCCAAGTTCCTAATTATCTGTAATATGAAGGGTAAGTTCTATTTGAAGACAGAGATCAAACTACTTATTTAAACATCAAGACTATTTATCCTCTATTGAAAGTCCCTACTTCTAAACTGTCCACTTACATATTAGAGTCTATAAAGTTGTCACTTAAACATGAGATAATTACTAGCACAATTTTGTGTGCCTAGAAGAACCTAAGAGGGTTGAAAGGAGCACTCAGAGTCATCCCTGCTATTTAGCGAGAGAAATTAAGCCCATTACTGCTGTGTCTTTCCAGGCTGGAGACCTAGAGGGAACATGTTGTAATTACATTTAAGCACAGTTAATCCCAGATAGGCAGTGAAGGGGTTTGAGAGCTTGTCAGCTGGACCTCAGTGCCACCTGGTGGTCAGAGGATCAATGTGTTCTAATGCTTATATACACTGGAAACTGCAAGGGATGCATATTAAAATGCTATTTAGGTTAGGCTACTATTTAGGTTAGGGCTGTTCAATTAATTAAAAAGTCTGTACAGAGAGAAATTAGTCACACTCTAGTTGCCATCTTTTACATTATGTTAAAAACTAGGAGTTTAAAACTATGAGCTATCAACTGGAATTGAATTTTGTGTAGCTTGTATTCCTAATGTTTATTCCCAACCAGCATCCAGATAAGATGCAGGAGGTAGTGTATGGGGAGTGCCTAGCCCAGCCTCCCCTCCCCAGCAGGTCCCCACACACCCAGCTCTTACCTTCTGCTTCATACTCCTCACCGTGTTGCGTCTTCCAGTGCTATGGAGGACAAGAGATGATTAGTGTGCTTTAGAAATTATTCAGAAAGAAATCCTAGCTTTTCCTAGACCAGATCACTCTCTGGCTCTGAAATCATCATCTGGGTGGTCACATAATTTTATAGCCTGCCAATGCTTCTATCCAGGAGGGTTCTCTTCAGTTAACCAGGTGACTCCTGTGACACTGAATATGGTCTTCTGCAGAATCTCACCAGGCATTTGTCCTTCTCATCTGGGAGGTCACTTATTCAACAGCAAAACCCATGAAACTAAGCCAAAGCAAATACTCAGAAGCCATCAAGGAAACAAAAGTTTGTATGTATGCATTTATGAACTTGTTATTCAATAAATGTGTATTGAATGCTTATTTTTGTGCTAGGTCTTTGTAATGCAGCCATGAACAGAACCAGCACATTTCCTGTCTCAGAAAGTGTATATTGCTAATGAAGGCATGCTGACAAGGAAACAGGAAGTACACAGGATGATGTTTGAAGTGCTGTGACAGGGAAGTTCAGGATGTTGTGATGGTGCCTACATGAGACACTTCAGACTCAGGAGACAGGGTAGATTTCCTGGAAGAAACAAGGTCTAGGCTGAGACCTCCAAGGATGAGAGAGTGAAGAGAAGAGCAGGGACAGTTATTGTTTGTCAAAGCAAGGGGGAATAAATAAGCTTTGTGTGCCTGTGGCCCAGTGAGCAGAGAGATGCAAATCAAAAAAGGGAGGCCAGAAAGCTTGAGTTAAATAAAACATATATCACTGAAAAAAATTTCAGTAAAAGTAGTAAACCTTATCCGAATTGGATCATTTAGCCATCTTTTTAGTGAGCGGGGTCACAGCATATAGTTCATGTACTGGCAAAACCACCTGGCCAAGGGCACAAGTCAGGACCAAAGTCTGTCGTTGCCCCACTTTATAGATATTCTTCCAGCCAGCAGCAAACATAGGTATTCAATGACTTCAGCCTCTCCAGCCAGCAGCCCAGTGCTCCCACTCCTACTGGGAGATTTTAAACCTCGGGCAAAAATACAACTCTATGAAGGCAGCTGCTGTTGATGGCAAATAACCAGCCCATTTTCTGGGGTGGCCAAACTATTTAAGATGGTTCATTTCTTTGAATCCTGAAATAAACTTAGAAGCAAAAACAGGCCTTGTTGCCTCCTGTATCTAGACCTGGATTCCTCATGGCAGATGGAGTGCCACCTGAAAAATCCTTGGATTAAACACCTTCTTTCAGTAGTTTGTTCAAGTTGGCATGAGTTGAGGTTCTTCTTTTGGGCCACCTAAGCACATCTACCTCATTCTCCACACTGTCTGTAGTTTTCTCCTCTTAAATGAGAGACAAGTATCTACCATGATTTCATAGCTCCTTTTTTCACTTAGAAAGATACTGAAGATAGCACAGATTCAGGAGGTTGCCTAAACGGAAATCCCAAACTGACAATGCTGAGACGGATTATTCTTGTCGTACAGAAGACACCAAAATGAGTATGTTCACCATGGCTCATTCAGGTTACAATTGAAAGTCACTACTACCCAGGTAGTGATGGAAACTGAATCAGTAGGACACAGTGTGACCTTCATTTTTTCTTGATTACAGTTTTATTAGCTCACTGGTGGCTGTGTGAGGCAGGGTGGGGACAAGGGGTGAGTGGCAAAGTCAAGAGTTCTCCATGGATTTCCTCGCTTACTTCTGATCAGACTTCAACAGTATTTTATATATGAAATTTAAACCAATAAAGCCCCACTAGTAAAAGCCTCCTGTCTGCCTGTCCATCCATATTTATCCAATAGAGCAAATGATTTAAATGCTCACTCCACTGTGGCATCCACAATTGTGAAAATTCATTATTCATTATTCAAACACCCTAGAACTAAATCTATTAAACCCACCTACAACAAATCAAATAGGGTTGATGATCTAAGAACTATAGGTTAAAATAAAACCTCCCAAACCACAAATGAGATGATTTTTTAGTAGCAGACACTGAGGGGAGAAATGGCAGGAGAATATGTTATCACTGAACCCAAACCAGAAGGAGAGCCCCAGGTGGGATATCTACTTGGAAACATGCAACACCAACACACACCTGCAAGGAATCCTTGGTAACAATTCTAAAGCAACAAATTATGTGTTGTTACACAAAAGTTGATTTATTACATTTGCTTATTCATGTCTCAATTCATTTTACAATTGAGTTCAAAGAACCAAGGTGCTCTAATATACCGTTTTCCAATATCTCATGGTCTATGGGACCGCGTGCTTATTTCAGGTTGACTGGGACAGTACTTGCTTGCTGCTTTCTTTCCTCAATTCTCACCCCAGCTAATAAAAGATCAAGTGTGAAGACTACAGCGTAGACCTGGAAGTCAGACTGCCTGGCATCGAATCCTGGCTTACCTACAGGTTGAACTTAGGCAAGTTTCTTGACCTATCTATAAAATGGGAATAAAGTAGTATTGTACAGATTTTATAGCAGTAAGGGTAAAGTGATTAGAACTGTGCCTAAGCAATATAAAATTTTGGTTTTATTGGACAGGTGTGCATATAATTGATATTAAATTTATATTTGCAGAATTTTTTTTTCATTATTATGTTTAAAGTGTTCATTTGAGGATGTATCCCTTATTCATTTAAATTTATAAGAAAAAAGTCAAGTCTCCATCAGAGATGCAAAGAATATTGACAATTCACATAAGAGGCAACAAAATTGAACAAATTTGGGGAAAGATTTTTCTGAGTTCCAATCAAAGTAGTATAAATTAAACCAAGAAATCATAATTGTTTGTATTTTTTAAATTAAATTAGCAAAAGATAACTTTAAGATAAAATACTATTACAACCATTATAGTTTAAAATAGGCCTTTTTATATATTACTTGTAGCAATGTAAATGGATATTATTCTTTCAGTAATGAAAATGGCATTATGTGTCAAAAGCAATAAAAATATTCATAGTCTTTGTCCCAGTAACACTTGGCTAGCCAAAGGCAATATAATCAAAGATAAAAAGAAAAAAGGCATAGGCATAAATATGTTTATTATAGCACTTTTTGTAACAATAAAATATCGAAAACAGCTTAAATATTAAATAATGGGGGTATAAAGTATAATGATACATCATAATGTAGTCATTAAAAGAATAATTAAGAAACCATGTAGGAACATGAAAAAAATTCCAACAAACACTAATTGAAAGAGCGTAACAAAAATGCCATCTACACTATGATTACTGCTGGCAACAATATTTATACAAACAGACAAAAACTGGAAGGATATGGAGATAATAAAAATAGATATGTTTTGGTTGAGGAACCACGGGAGACAATTTTCTATTTCCTCTACTGTTATAAATGCTGTTGAGGCAACAAAAATTGGTACAACTTTCACTATTTCTTTTGCCCAGCTGCCCTCAAATTCTCACTAAATTTATTCTTGTAACTTGGGGATGGGGTTGGAGGAAGGAAGTTCCCTTCCTTTGGTAAGTACCATTCTGCAACACCTGCGATACCCTCCTGTCTTGTGACAGGTGGAGAAGGCTTGGTGGGAGCCTGAATGCTGCCTGGGTAGGCAAAGGCTACTGATGCCAGTGCCCCCTAAGCTCAGTAGCATGTGGGAAGGTCTGAGACACTTGCCTGGGAGACTGAGACCATCCCTCTTGAGATAATCTAACCCCAAAATGCCAGGTATGGTAGCCTTTGAACCCCAGGCAGCACCTTCACTTAAAAGATTTCATATAAACTCTTGAGGCAATTTCGGGTGGTGGGGTAAGGGATGATTTAAACATATTCTGAAGTCTAGGGGAAACAGTCTCCTAAGCACTTCTTCCCACTGCCCTTTCTAAGAAACAGGAACCATCCTGCTAAAAGAAGGAAGCTTATGCTAATGGGCATATTTTCATTCTAAGTCCACCTCAGCTGGAGATGAAGTTTATTACTCAGATATGATATGACATATGCTATGCTTCTCCCTAGTCTCCACTGAGGGTCTGTTCCTTTAACAAGAGAGAGGTAAGCACATGGCAACTGAAGTTTGTTATTAAATTGCAATTTCAGGGGAATGGGGTTGGGGGGGGGGAGATCCAATTCATTCGCAGCTCATTTATTTTCATTCTCACTGCCTGGAGCCAGTCATTCCAATTAAAAAGCTTGAGGAGAAGGAGGGGAGAGCAGGTTAGAAGGTTGGGGGATTAGATCATTCAGCTACTAGAAGAGCACCAATAAAAGGAGGCATCATTCTGGAACAGGGTCCTTTAATTGCTGATGGTTTCCCCAGTGTAGTTAAAGCTGGCAGGTGGCCTCTAGACACTGATCTGCCAGGAGCATTGGAAGGAATATAATCATGAAAATCTTTGGATGAGCCAGGCTGAAGGGAGGGACAGTTGCTCGATGCATTTGCAATACTGAATTCATGAGGAAGGATTTTCCTTTTCTTCCTTTGAAATCTAATGTAGCCTCTCACTGGAAACAGAATGGATATTAATGCACTTACACATTATTCTGTAGGACTTCAGCTCCTCCCAACTCTGCAGGCAAAGTTGCAGAATGCATAAGCACGGAGGCTTGGCAGAGAGACTGGTCTGGTTTAACCACTTGCTGAGACCCCCCAGTACCTTACTTCATCTGCTAAGTAGGATGACACTCCTACTTACTTAGGGATATGGAGGCATGTGCTTGGCACTTAGGAAACTCAGCTACCATTATCATTTAAGCTGGAATCATGATGTGGTTAGGCATTTGGACTTCAGAGCTGTACTACTGGATTCATTTTCACCTTTGACCTTTGCTGCCAGGATGACTTTGAGCAAGTCACTTAATCTCTGTGTGTCTCAGTTGCCTTATGCATAAGTAACAATACCTGTCTCTAAAGTTAGGCTTCATTTTTGGAAAGCACTTGGAAGAGTGCCTGGTATGACTTAAGCGCTAAGCATTTGTGAAGTGAATAAGCATTACAATTATGAATCCTACTAATGGGATGTTCAAAAGTAGGACAAGGGCAGAAGAAAGAGCAGACTGACCAGTGCCAGCTGTAAGAATAACCCATAAGATATCCTTTAAAAACTACTGCTTTGATATGTTGACTGAATTGATTTAATCATTTCACAATGTACACATGTATTAAACATCATGTGTCAAGTTCATCATACAGAACTTTTGTCGACTACACCTTAACAAAGCTGGAGGAAAAAAACAAAATCTACAGTTTTGACATGGTGATTATGATGAAGCAATTATCTTTTGATTTAATTTAGGATCAGAGCTTCCCCAGGGGACCTTCCCTTATAGTCGATGTCCCCTGGGCTGCCATAGCTGGCAGGGGCTGTCTTGTGTTTCCTCATTACCATGCCAAGTGGACTGGCCAACAGCCCCATTGAGAGCAGACAGGGGAGAGGTCAGAGGTTGCCTGGCCCCAAAATGGTTGCTTCGGAAAGCAGTCCCCAACCCCCGAGGCAGATAAAGGGAGCCCCTGTGCCCACTGCACATCTCGATGTCATGCTGGCCATGGTGGATGGCTCTTGGGTTGTCCTACAGCTGGATGAAGGTGCCCTGCACACTTCAGTTGCACAGACGGCACCAATTTCAGGAATGCTTTTTGGAGGGACACCTGCTTGGGTGGACTGCACAGCAGATGGCCTGAGTCTCTCATATACCCGGCTTCCAGTCCCAAGGCCAGGCCAGCATCTGCAGCCTTTGGGTCTGGTGCTGCCCCTACCCACAATAGCCCAGTTGCCACCCCCCACACACCATCTGCTCCAGTGCAGACCTTTGTGCCCCACAGAATGTACGGCTAATTAAAATGATTATGGGGGCACACACAGGGCTATTCTTTCCCGGCAGAGGTTGCTGAGCTGATCTCAGCAGCCCCAGAGCATGAAGCCGTTTCTTTTTTGAATGGGGAAGGCCTTGCAAGCCTGGAGAGAAGAGGAAGGAAATTTACTAGAATAGCAAAGCTCCCCAGAGAAACTGAGCTGAATATCCCTTTTAAAAGGGAAGCACATTTGGCAAAGCAAGTCACTGACAAAAAAACAAACAAACAAAAAACCCAGAAATTTGTTTAGGGAGAATGCCTATGATAAAAATTTTAGGACTTTTAAGGACACAGTGTCAGTGGCATGGTTCACTCATAGGCCTACATATTTATAGAGTCTGCACTCTGAGTTGATTATCGGAAGCTAAGTGTGCCCAGGAGGGCTGGCTTTTGTTTCAACGGGACACACTTTTCCTGGGACTGGGACTCATTTGCCACTCTGTTGCCTCCAAAGGAAAAGGCAAAGGAGGGCCTGACAGCCCAGCTCCCAGTCTCTATTCTGAACTCTAGGATAAGCTGCTCAGTGGCAGGCTGTCATGACTAGAATGCAAATCAATGCCTTAATCTTTAAAAGCAATTAAATGCTACAAGTAAGTGCTGGGGATAACAGGAATGAATGCACGATTTCTAAATTCATACACATCCTACTACATTGCCAAAATATCTTCAGTACCTCAGGTGTAAGGAAATGTGGAATCAAAGAGTCTGAGCTGTAAGCCCCTTCTGCTATGGAGGTTGGGAGACTGCTTTAGTTTACTGGATTTCAAAGTCCTCAAAGGGAAGGGACATTTTTATATCCTTTCTGCTCATCAGAGTTGCTCAATGGATAGTTAACACTACTTTTCTATGTGGAACATATTTAATGGTATAGTTGGAAAATGTTTAATCATCTTTAAAATTAATTTTTGTTTATTGTCTGTTTTAGGTTTCTCATAGAAAATGAATATTAGAAATTGTTGATGTGGCCTGTAAAGCCAGTGGCTTGGGAGGCTGAGGAAGGAGGATCTCAAATTCAAAGCCAGACTCAACAACTTAGTGAGGCACTTAGCAACTAAGTGAGACCCTGTCTCTAAATAAAATACAAAAAAGGGTGTGGGATGTGGCTCAGTGGTTGAGTGTCAAGAAAGAAAGAAAGAAAGAAAGAGAAAGAAAGAAAGAAAGAAAGAAAGAAAGAAAGAAAGAAAGAAAGGAAGGAAGGAAGGAAAAGAAAAGGAAAGGAAAGGAAAGGAAAGGAAAGGAAAGGAAAGG
>JAJEJO010000213.1:92387-152852 GCA_020662805.1 Glaucomys volans
AGGAAAGGAAAGGAAAGGAAAGGAAAGGAAAGGAAAGGAAAAGAAAAGAAAAGAAAAGAAAAGAAAAGAAAAGAAAAGAAAAGAAAAGAAAGTAATTAATTAATTGTTGATCTGGAAGGAGGTGGGGCTAGATTCCAAGGGAATTCTCTCTGGGATCAAGTCAGGAAGACTCACTGGGACACCAAGGTCTGAAAGTCTTGTTAGAGAGAGAGAGAGAGATGTTGTATTAGCTTCAAAGGGGTTTCTCAGATCACTTTCAAGTAATCTATAATTGCATCTGGAATGAGTTTTTCATCTCTGGAAATAACCAGATGATCTAATAAGACTAAAGAAACATAAAGGCAAAGACTGGGATGCCATTGATAAAAATATCCATCCTTGTTGGGCATAGTGGTGCATGTCTATAATCCAGGAGACTTGGGAGGCTGAGATAGGAGGGTCATGAGTTCAAAGCTAGCTTCAGCAACTTAGCAAGGCCCTAAGCAACTTAGCGAGACCCTGTCTCAAAAATAAATAAATAAATAAAAAGGGCTGGGGATGTGGCTCAGTGGTTAAGTGCCCCTGGATTTAATTCCTGGTACCAAACAAACAAATAAACAAAACAAACCTATATCCTGAGGATATCACAGAATTTGATGGGGTAGATGGCACAGTAATGAAACTGCTTGCTTTGTCAAAGACTGGAACAGAAAATGTAACAGGGGAGTAAGGAGAAAATAGCTCTGCTTCCACTACAAAAGATCTCAGCAGAACTTCTCAGTTAAGAAGTCTGCTTCAGAATTGAATATTGACTCTATACAATGTAAATGAATAATTCATGAAGTTTAACTACAAAGTTATGCATATATGAAAATGAACATAAGGGGAAGATAAGTTAGTTTCACACTGCTTAAAGAAGTTTGATTTTATGTAGGGTAGTAAAGTCAGCTGTTGGTTTTGGTGTGGGGTGCTTTTCAACAATTACCACCCCTGTCCTCTCACTCCTGTAGTCCCGACACAAAGCCAGGATCAACTTGTCCATCCTTGGGTGAATATGGCAATCAGCTTTAACTTTTTCTCCCAGGTTCTCGCTTAAGCTGCACAGTGCAAGCCAACAGTTTTGGCTTACACTACTATTGTCTACAGTTGAAGAAATCATTGTTTACGGCCCCTTGTTCTTGATAAGAATCTTACTAGACCCGATCTATTCCCTGTGGAGGAAAACAGTTAACAAGGTGTCCCCTGTTTTCAACCAGGACAGAAAGCAAAGTGGCTCTGCCCCAATTGTATTAATTGCACAGTCTTTCCTACCAGGTCTGAAGAATACAGAATAGAATAACTGAGAATTGGTTTTTTTCTTTTCCTCCTCTCCACCTACCTCAAAAGAAACATGAGCGTAAAATTCAAGGTCAATTCAGTAGCTTCCACATACAAAAGGAGGAAAAATGTATGCTTCCAAACCTGAAAATCTCACTTCTGTTTCTTAATGGAGTAAAACACGAACAGCGACAACCAAAACCTTCTCATTAATGGCACCTCAGGTTAGAATCAAGACTGTGTCCTTTATTTGCCTGGATTAATTCAAAATAGAAGGTCCTGTTGAATTGACTTCAATGAAAATAACACCATGAAAAAAGAAAAATCACCACTTTTCTTTTAATACTACCCAGATGAGAGGTCAGAGGCCCAAGGGATCCATTTGCCACATAAACACACTAAATTGGAAGGCGAATGCATGTTGCAGCCTGCTCATGGGACCTACCTGTCACTTGTGAATTAGCATATTCTGCTTCAGGGTTTCCAAATGATATTCTGAAACACCACACTTCAATGTTGAAAATTTATCGAGATTACAGCAGTCTTTTCCCTACAGAAGGGTTTTTTTGCCTTGTAAACTAAACTTGGTAGGGGAGACATGCTTAATAGTTAGGTTAGATAGTCTCAGTTTCAGCAGGAAAGAATCAAATTGCCTGATAAAAGCACTTGTGGGGGAGGGAGGAGGGATTGGATGGAGACTATTAAAATGTTCACAATTTATGTTGAGGCTTTAACATAGATGTGCTGAAACAAAAGTCAAACATGATCAAAACCACCTTGTAACAAGGTTTGTTTTCCTATGTTCTGTGCAGGGAGGGAACTACCCCACAGTGACAATGTGGGTTCTTACCCATAGCACCACATCACAATGGTGCACCGTGAACAGTCACCAGAAGAGCTCCGAGTTGCTTGTGGCTAATGAAGCCTGAAGCTTCACAAGGGACTTACATTAAATATAAATATAGTTCCTTCAAAGCAATCTCCATGATAGCCTCGCTCACGCTCATCTGCATTTCTAGATGTTTTCCTGAGTGGGAGAGAACGGGTGGAGTTATAGGTAGACTGCAGAGAATTATGACTGCTGAGAATTACTGACAATTTTGGTTTTGCTTGTGGCAAAATGCCTCTCATATAAAGATGGGGAACCAGTAATCCCGGAGCCTACGACTGAATTCTTGTCAGTGATAGCAACCTCCCTTACTGTGGGGTAGACCTAGAGGGCCACAGGGAGGAGGTATTGCTTTGTCTTTTCAGATGATGGCTCACTTACCCTGATGGGGTTAAGTTCCTAGCAGGAAGCAAGCCACCTGGTGACAGCTTTGACAGGTGCTGACACTGCTTCATCCTACTGCCCACCCCTCTGCAAGTCCTCAGGTAAATAAAACCATTATTTGATTCAACATGGAGCTAAAATTAGTCTCTTGTTGGGCAGACCTCCCCTCTTTTAACTTCTGACAACAGGTTCGGGTTTGGGGACCGTCTTCATCCAGAAACTCTGAAGTTCCTTTCAGAAACTGCAGACCTAAGGCAAGCCAAGAATCTTACCTTCCCATAAGCCAGGGCCCAGGAATCAACCATCGACTTGATTAAGAAGGCTGTCTCCAGTTGCCCATCTGGCTATTCGCTATGAAATATTTATATCAGGGGAGAACCAGGCCCACACCCTCCTTCAGTATTGCCTGGTGGCACTGAAGTGAAGTATGGGCCCAAATAATAAATTCTTAGTACCTCCAAAGACAGGGAACAAGAAGGAGTCAGGCAACCAAAATGGGAGGGAAAAAGAAGCCAACTGTACAATAAAGAACTCCTGCCAGGTTCAGACTCCTTGTCAGAGTAAATTAACTCCACAGGTCATTGAGAATTGCTGATGCCCTACACTCCCCAGTGGGAGCCACTCTAGAATGGGGAAGGTTATCTGCATCTTCTGGGAGACCTAGACAGCTTCTGTGGAGGGGGCTGGGTTTCCAGAGAGGGCTGTGCCTCGCAGCATGTGAACTTCTGTTGGCTGACTGAGTGGCTCTCTGTTGCTGAGGCTAATACAGAAACTGGCCAGAAACAGGAATGCCATGTTCATATGGGGTGTGCAACAGGACCAACCAGCTGACAAAGGAACACCATGAGGCCGTGTGCATTGGCCACAGCAGTGAGTGGGATCTGCAGCCGGGGTTGCCACACAGGGCTGGGATATACCCTTTTAATTGCCAAAGGGAGTGTTGAAAATGCTACATGAGAAGCTAGAAGTTATTAATTTTTCTTTTTTTTTTTTGGTATCGGGCAATGCATTGAACTCAGGGGCACTTGACCACTGAGCCACATGCCCAGCCCTATTTTGTATTTTATTTAGAGACAGAGTCCAAACGAGTTGCTTAGCATCTCGCTTTTGCTGAGGCTGGCTTTGAACTTGTGATCCTCCTGCCTCAGCCTCCAGAGCTGCTGGGATTATAGCTGTACACCACTGCGTCCAGTGAGAAACTATTAATTTTTTAATAGGATGAACTGTTTTGAAAGATGACAGGATCCACTTACAAAACACTTCATTTTTAGGCAAGAAGTAGGTGGCTGAGTTTGGTTTGAACACACTTTGGCAATTAAAGAAAAAAAAAAAAAAAGCAGGGCAAGAATGGCTTAACAATCTATCAAAGCAGGATTGCTGAGAACAGAAACCCAGAGAAATGCCCCTGTCTGGGTCTCCATCTGCAGTTCTATTGAAGCAACCTGGAGAACACTGCAGATTCTGAATCAAGAGGTCATACCCAAGAGGTTTCTGGAGGATGTAAGGGAAGCACATTGAGGCTGGAATGACTCTTCAAGTACATTCTTTACAAGTAGAAAGATTTCACCCAGGCTTAGACTTCGACTCTTCTTTTTATTTATACATGAAACCAAAGTTTCACTTTTTTATGTAAATCTCACTAGGAGTCCAGTAGATCATATATAATAAGAATATAAGAAATGCATTGCCAGCAACTGTCAGCTCTGCCCAAGAACTTGTTGGGCATCATATCAAAAAATAAGTAACCATTTAATCTGTTAACACCAAACAATAATCTCTTGAGAACAGCTGGAGAACTGGGATATAAGACTTAAAAGTAGCTTCCAAATAAAACATACCTACTAAAGTGTTTGAGACATTTTAACCATTTTTTTTTTTTAGAGAGAGAAGCATCTCATTTACTTCACACTACCCAGAGTTATGAAATGGACTTTATGTAGTAAAATGATATTCTCCCTGATGCAGGATTACAGTGTTATGAACACTGAAGTATGCAAATTACTTGCCGCCATGAAATTGTATAGGGGAAGTTTTGTATATGTGGGTATGTATATTTTCCTGGGAAAGGTCCCTATCTGAATTTTCAAAGGGCCCTGAAACAGAGGAAGACCACTAAAACTGTACCTGAGATGGGAAGCAGCCCCTGCTCAACTGACGCACCCAGGGGATCCTAAGGTTCCAGATGGCATTTCCCTTCTCCTTGTTTTCAGCCATTGTGTCTCACCCACATTCCCCTTTCTGAGTTGCTTTTCTTCTGTTCCCACTCATGATTCTGCCCCTTCTATTTAAAAACAAATAGCATTTGTTTTTAAAAATGATGCAAACTTCTTCTGTTTGGTAGAATGCTCTTGTGTTCTTATAAACTTCAATATTTACTACCAGTTTCATTTCTGCTCAATTCTTGGTTTTCTACTTAACTCTGGGTTTGTGAGTATTTTGGAAAGTTGAGGATACCAGATGTTTGACTGTTGGAGACATATTGGAAGCGAGTTTCCTGTAGATTTTAGTTAGCTCAACATGGCTGTTAGACAGCCATGAACACACACACAATCAGCCAGCAATCTACGAACCACTTTCAAGAAGTTGAGGTGCTCTGTCTCTTTTCTAGTGTGTATTAGTATCTGAAATATTTGCAGCCCCAATCTGAGCTGGGATTTGCAAGAAATATTTAGAGCTTGCTCAGCATGGCATTTTCAATCATATTCTATAAGTGGGATGCTGGTAAATGAGCCATAAAGAAAGAAAAAAGAAAACGTTACTGCTGCTCCTTTACTGGTAGATCATGGCAATATGCAAAGTGAACAGAAGGGACCTGAGGGAGGGAGACATGCTGGAGAGGGAGACAGACCTGGGTGTGTCAGAACCAGCAGGAAGAACAGTGGCAACTGCTGAGCGGAGGGAAAGTGCCCCTGCTTGGTATCTTGAGACAAGAATGGAGTATGAGACCTGCTTTAGCATATCACAAAAGATAAGATACAGGCTCTTAAACTGCCTGAAAATGTAGCTTTCTTTTCCTACCTATAACTGGATGCCGTTTTATTTTTTCGAGTGGGGGAAAGAGAGATATTTTTAAAAATTTTAAATAAAAAAAAAAAAAAAAAAAAAAAAAAAAAAAAAAGCCTGTACCATGGGGATAAGACATATTCCCAGGAAGAGCTAGAAGTAAAAGAGCCCTGACAATATAAAAATAACTGAAATTTAAACATATAAACATAAGCACATTCAGAATGACAGCATTCACTCTGAAACCAAGAGAAGACATTCAAATAGAAAAATCAACCTCTACGTCCAAAAGACAAGTAATAAGATTAACAAGAAGTTGGTAACTAAAAAAGCCTGCATTGCATCTTCAATGCCCTTCCTTCTCCCAGCTCCAGCTATGCTGATGAGTGGACCCTTGCTCCCCATCTCCATCTGCTGTCCAACTCCTTACCTCATTGCAGTCACCAGCTGGGATGTGTGAAGGCCGCGCTTCTTCATCTAGTGGCTCTATTACTGTCACCTCTGCAAACTCCTCCACAGATTCTTGAAACTCAGGCAAGGACCTTCGTCCGTAACGCTTCCCACCTCTAACATATTTGGGCTGAGCTTCTAGGGAGCAGTCTGGATAAAGAGACAAGAGTTGAGGCCACATTACATGAGAATCTCAGCCCTGAGCTAACATTCACAGCCGTCAGACACAGCCTCTTATACCAGCCCCAAAATAAACCACCACTGTTTGCCAGCTGTGGTGGCCGTGGGCGTATGTGAGCTATTGGGTCAGATGCAGAGTACAACTTCTAATTCTGAATGATTTATAGCAGCCTGAGTAGATATCTGCATATTGTGGGAAAGATGTAATGGTAACAGCAAGGGATTTTAACTCAAAGGTACAGAAGATAGGAAAAGGCAAGGGATTATATTTGTTCTTCTGTTTATTAAGTTGGTGTTCTGCAGGTGGGGGATAGAGAAAGGGGTGGAGAGGGGGAAATATAACTAACAAAGAAACAGACACCTTGGAGAAAATCTTTGAAAATGGTAATGCAACAGATCTCACACCAGCACTGGAAAGTTAGCATCTACATCAATTAGAAACACCCTCCCTGACCTCAATGACTTCTTGGTCAACCATTCTACTTTCTGATCTACCAGACAAGTAAGAAGGTAGAGCAAAGAGATGGATACAGTAGGACCTAATCAATCAATGACAGCTCGTCACTTCTATGAAGCCTGGCATCAAGATCTCATTATCAAAGTAAAAGCTAAAAAGAAAACAGCAAATGTAAAAATGTATTAAGAAAAATGGCATGTTGTTTTCTTTTCTCTTCATGAGCTTCAGTGCTGTATAAAAAAAAAAGGAATGTGAATAATGGGAGAGCCATCTCTTGGCCTTAAAAGAGGACTTCAGCATTTTCACACAGCGTATCTCAGGTTCAGCAATCACCACCTCCACCTTCACTGCCGCCACCACCATTGCCACCACCATTGCCACTGCCATCACCACCACCAACACAATGACGGACTAGCCTTTTTCTACTATGGTCAGCTTTAAAGCAACAAAATAAATACTTCACTCTATTTGAATGTCATCTCAGAGATTTTTAAAGTACCTTGCACAGCACTAGGAGAATAAACATTCGATTAAAATACAAAAGGCTGGCAATGCTTTGATTTCTGTTGTCTTTTTGTCTATAGACACACTGTCTCTTTGGAGATCACAATATGGGTTCTGTTCAAACATGACAGTCTTCACAAGATATCTCAGAACTCAAGACATGACGATTTTTAGGTGAGGTGTGTAAACAGAGCATCAGAATGAGGGTGGCTGATGAGATAAGAGCTGAAAGAACAAAAGCCTTCTTCTACTACCATTGAACCATGGTAGGTTAGTCCTTACTTTATGGCTTCCCAGGGAGGGTCAATGACCCTGTTTGACTAGCCCTTGCCCTTCCTCTGGCACAAGCTCAGATTTCACAAGACTCACAAATGTGGCCAGAAGCATTCTGAGAATGCTCAGCAAAGCTCAGAGTGAAGTATTTATGCTGGCTATACAATCTCTAGTGATATTTATATCCAGCTTTTAAAAAGTCCCAGTCAAGTCATTTTTATTAGGTAGAGCGATTCTCTTACAGGAAGTGTTCAAACATTTATATTGAAAATCGCATGCATATTTGAAGGTACCTTTTCTCAGAAGGGAGTGTGTCAGCTTGTGGGGATTCAGGAGCGGCATAGACACCCGAGCTACTTGGCAGCTGATACCCACAGATGCTAGTCAGATAAGAGGCAATGCAGAACCATCCTTAATTTATTAGATATTCTTAAATTTTAGTGGCAGATAATAAGATACACCATTAGTGATTAGGGGGACTTGGAAAAGAATTAAAGGAAACTTATAATCTCAGAAAATAGAACACAGGATTTTCCCAGTATGGGAACAAAGTCATGTCCAGGGGATGGAATTGACAGAGGACCTCTTAATTCCAGGTTGAACTTTTTCCAAAGGAAAAGAGTAACATTCTTAAGAAACCCCACTGTGACCTAGTCCTAAACTTACCTGTGGATGAAATGATTCCCTAATTATTTACTACTAACTACCCCCTAGTGCAGGGAGCAGTGGTGGATTCTAAACAGCTCTTTCTCTAAGCAATAAGACAATAGATTACGAACCATTAGGGACCTGGTGAAGTTGTGCTTTACTTCTTTACTCACTTCTGCATTGCCAGGAATTTTAGATTTTTAAAAATGCATTCTATTATAATAACCAATTTTGAGCAAACTTTAAGTTAATATCTTCTACAGAACGTACCTATGATAGTCAATTTCTAGAGAGATTAAACTGTATCATCTTTTGGAATAAAGATATTAGCTTACACAAAAGAAAATAGATGATTAAGTTTTCCTTATCACTGAATTTTCAAAACCATCCATGTGATCAAAAGAGAATTAAACTCCACACACAATTTTAAAACAGTTATCTCTTAGAATTACACTGTTACACATTTCTCTTCTATTGAGAACATTAATGTCATTGAAATTATATGATAAGTGGTGAGAAAGGCCATGAGAATAAGAAGGTCCAGAGAGAACATTCATGGTCAACAGCTACTGCTGTGTTAAGCATCTGAAAACCATGATTTTCCTTATTAGTCTCAATCAGGGCTTCAGAAGTCCACAACAGCAGTCCACCAAACAGTCCATGGCCAGGATCTACTTAGACTAAGAATGCCTAGTTTCTTCTTCCTAGGCCCAATGGAATAGCAGCAAAACTCAAGCCCTGGGAAAAAGTTAGTTTATTTATTTTATGAGATATTTAAATGCATGAGGTATTTAAATATATATATATATATGATATTTAGGGCTTCATTCTGGAACAATCTTACCCGTGCCAGATGATATGGAGTTATTTGAATTGTTAAGAAATGAAATTATTTACAATACATAGTTTCCTTTGATACAGATTTAAGTAATGCTCTGATCATGAGCTCCAAGGAGAAATGTGAAATGCCAATGAAATAAAGTAGAACTGCTCTGCCTTTGGTGTTTTAGTTCTTTGAAAGTGTATGTATGATTCTGCCTGGGGGATCTCACTTCTGAGTCATTTTTCTCTTCTTTCCCATTTTTCATTTCTTCTATTTAGCATGACTACATAAAAATAAAGATAGGCTTTGAAGGAATACAGACCAAACCAGCCTGCCTTGGGGAGTCTCACACCCATCCTGGGAGAGGTATTGCAAGAGACACCATCCATAGTAAGGTGGCTTTGACATGGTTCTGCCTGACCTAATTGATGCTCTAGGTTTTATTCCAAAAACCAAACACTTGATTATGAGCAGGTGACAAAAGAGAAACCTTGGTTTAATCCCCTTAAGATGATGGTAACCTGGTAAACCAACAATCTCTACAAAGCAGGTAGGGCAAAAGATGGAAGATTCAAAATTCAAAAGATGAAGGGGGAAAAAAGCCCTACCCCTTTTAATTTTAGAAATAAAGCCTGGTGCTCATTCTTACTCCACATCTCATTTGTTCTAAGGTGAGAAGCTCTGGAGCTGTGGTAATCCAGGTCAGGATGAACCTCCACACACACGTATGACTTGTGACCAGAAGGTCCTGAACTTATAATAAAAAGAAAATTGAAACACAGCATCAGGGAGAAAGATAGTCCAAATGGATGAGCCAACTGCAGAGGGGGAAACAACACTTGCTGGGGGCCGTCTATGAGCCTGTGTGAACTGAGCGATGTTCCCTAAGGAAGTGGCTGTCTTGAGAACTCCCCAGGAGAAACCCCATGGTGTGAGAACGACCACTTCCCGCTGGCACCCTGAACTGCTCACAGCCTCCTGGAGATGGGTGTAGCCTGCCAAAGGCCAATCAATCTGTTTACTGATTGATCAATCTGTTTACTGATTGTGGCAGACCCCTGCCACACCAACAAACAAGACTCCTCCCACTGAAACCTTATTCCTGCCTTTGATGTGCTCCCCCTTAAGTAAAGAATTGGGGCCCCCTTAAGTAAAGAATTGGGGCCTAGTTGTTTAGTTCTAGTTCCTATCAGGACCGGAAGACCCATTAAATCTAATCTTTGATTTTGTCTTACTTCTTACTGATTATTTCAGACTTTTTATTTTCCTAGGCGGCTCACTCCTCCTGAGCAGGAACCTGCTCTGTCACAAACACATCCATTCCTCTTCCAACTCTTTCCAGCAATGCTGATGATAGAAACAGCTTTCCAAACGCTGATCCTGGCCACCAACATGGTGCAGGTGGCCACCTGGAACACTCAGGTCTCCTGGATGGCCAAAGGCATAATGACAAGACACTAAGGGAGGCTACACTTAGTCAATCAAATGCTTTCTGTGTGACAAGTGTAAGCTTAGGACCTCAGATGAAGAGGCATCCATAGCACATACAACAGAAGTTAAAGCAAGTTTTCAAAGCTGCCCTCTAGTGTTAGATTCACTTAACTCATATTTACTGGACAACCTGCCATGGGCAAGGCATTATATTAAACTTGCTGAGAGATAAGATGGACATTATATCATTTTCTGAAGCAAACTTCTTGGATGTCCCATATAACCTGGTGCTATTTCCAAGGATCAAGGAGAAAGCCTGGACCTGTGGATGCAACCATTCTTATTTTGGAATTGGTCCTGCAGACTCTTGCTTTCTAATTCGCTATTCTGATCCACTTAGGTTAGGCAGTCATTCCCAGTAACACTGACCGCTTCCAAAGAACCTCAGCAGAAGGGATGCCAGTTCATTACTGCACTCCTTCTGAGCTCACAGGATTCCTGAAATCCATTTGACATTAACAAAGGATAAAAAATGAAACATGTGCAAACCTCCAGACAAACACCCCCAAGGAGCTTTCTTGGGAAAAGGCAGTCATGTGGCAAATAGCACGCCCAGCCCCACTGCACATCCCCACCTCCTCACCCATTCTGAATGTGCCATTACACAGGAATTGCAAGATGAGAGTGCAAACCCACACCTGATTCTAAGTAAGAGGAAGAATCAAAGGACAAACCAAGATGGAGGCCGGGGGAGAGACTTAGGTATTTAAAGCAACTGAGAGAAATTGACGCAGAGGCAAAAAGACTGAGACAGAGAGAAAGAGAAGCAGGTGGGGGCACAGGAGATAGCAGACTCAGAGGCTTGGGAAGGAATGTAGGAGGAGAACAAGAGAAACGGAATAAGGAGGGGGACCAAGAGGCAGGAGACAAGCAGAAAGGGGGACAAAGAAGTAGAAAGGTGTAGGGAGGAGTGGGGAGGAGGAGAGAGATCAACAAAGAAAGAACAGCAAAAAAAGATAGTAGCAAAAGCCTTGTGACATTATGGGCCATTCCCTTTGCTTCCCAGTGTGTTTCCCGTCTCCAGGAGACATCACCTCAAGCAGCCTCCTCTCCCCATGCTTATGTGTGCTGGCAGTCCTTTCCAAGACAGTTGCCGAGGGTCCGGAGACATCAGCAACTTATTCCCCGACTATTCCCCTCTCCTGGAATCACTACATAAGGTGCAGATGTTCAGTTGGGTCTTTCAGGCCCTCCCCGGATGCAGTGACAAAATTTTAGAAGCAGCCTCCATATCAGTTCTTATCTGTGGAAGATGCTTCTTACTAGAACACAGGCTTTTGGATACAAAGGTAACAAAGGTGGCTGTGATTAGCTCTGCAGGGGAGAAAGGCTTTGAGGGGAAGGAAGGTTAGGAAGGAATTGCAGAAGGTGGTGGGCGAGTGTGGCGTGCCTAGAGCTGATCAGTCTGACTACCTGGTCTCAGACTTCTAGCAGTTGATAATCAATCAACAGGAAAAGATCTTTGGGTGGATAATGATTATGACTGTTTCCCCAACGTCTACATGGAAAGATCAATTGGCTGATCTCTGTTAGGCCCTGCATCAGGAGCCACTTTGAGGAGGAAAGCAGAGTCATATTTCACCTATTTATCCTCCCCATTATTTAAGGCACAACCCAATACTCATTGTCAGATCGAATTGGGCGGCTGCAGGGGGAAGGAGCACGGTACCTAGCAACACACTATGCCAGAAGTGACCAATGAGGCAGACCTGCTGACCCTGACGTCCACCTTGGGTCCACCTTTTCCTGGGCAGGACCCTTGACCCCTTTCCTCTGTATAAAAACCCTGAGCAGCCAAAGCCACGTGCGATTTCTCCTGGCTCTCCCACCCTGACTTTCACCCTGGGGGGCTGGAGATTTCGCCCGGACACAGACTCCAATAAATCTCAAGCCACTACTTTTGTCTGACTCTGGTGAACCCACCTGGTGAGCTTACTCCTTTTGACCACCGCCGCCTTTGCGAGCTTTACCCGCCACCCTTTCGCGAGGTTTACACTCATTTCTTTCAAGAAACTTCTTGGCACTACTTTACTGGAACCTTTTTTTTTCTATGCATTTGGTGCAACTCTTATTATCTATCACTTCCAATTTAGTAATACCTGAGGTCACATATTACTAAAAGCACTTTACATGTTGGGATTGCTTACTTAGCCAGACTATAACAAATTCCAAGGCAGCAGGACTTTGTGGAAAGAGCCTGGGCTTTGAATCCAGATACTCAGCTGCTGTCACAGAGAGGAATACTTAAACTCAGGAAGGCTTGGTTTCCTCCTCTGGAAGGAGTGAAAAGGACAGGAACTCCATGGAACAAGGTCACCATTTGATCTAGCAGCAGCTTCTGTCCTGGGAGCTCTGGCCACATGCTGGTCCTTTCAGACTTCTGCAGAGCTAGTGGCAGCCCAAAGCCACCAGACCAGGGAGAAGTACCCAGCAGTGGGTGCCTGAAGGAGCACAGTCAGGAGACTGTCCCAGCCCTCAAGATTTCCTCAATTTCATTTTTTTGTAACAAATAAGATTAATGGCAAATATATAATGACATTATGTAGTTACTCATCTCAGAAACTAGTACTGCCCTGATCCTGATCTTGTGATTATCCTAATTTTCTCTTCTTTGTCAGCTTCTTTTCTCTTCATCAATGGGCTGATGGGAGAGGGACACACCGATTCTCTGTAGAAAACTACCATTTTCATATCCTCTGTTTGGAAACCTTATAAACACACTGATGTAAAAATAAAATATAGATTCAACTCCCAAGCAATTGGCTTCATTATCAAAATTTTCACCAGCCCTATTTATTTAATTTTAAATAACACAAATATCTCTAGCACATATATATGTATACATATACATATATAATTTTAAAAGATTGCTTTTGATCCTCAGTAAAATTATCATTATAAGGAATCTCTTATAGCAAAGTTTAATAGCTGCTTAGTCTTTGATAATAAAGATATACCACAATATGCCTAATAAACTACAAATTTTTTTGCTTGACATATGCACAAAGTATCCGAAATGAGTACTCATATACACTTCTTTGAGCATAAGCATAATTACTTATGTAGCATAAAATCTGAGAGTGGAACTGATTAACCAAATCACTACCATAGCTCTTGGTACCTATTATCTTATATAATTCTAGAAAGGTTCTATCACTTTACGTAACCACTAGTAGGCATGAGTATTTTCAATTTCATGATATTATAAACACAACCTTAATACCCTCTTTCATTGTATTGTAATGGTTTGTTTTGCTGTTAACTTTTGGAGAAAATTTATGGTCCTCACTATTAGCATGTCATTGACACCAGGAGAACAGGGATTAAGTACTCACTTATCTTACTTAGCCAAACACAGCATACAGAACATGCCTCCTGGGCTATCTGTCTAATGCCTCCCTCAAACAAAGACCTTAGCCAGACTTCACAGTTAGGTCCAACGCCTCTGAACACAGTTGCAAACACAAATCTTCCATTGCTGCAAATCAGGATCAAACCTAATGCCTTAGCATTGAACGTGCTTCACTACACATTTGCTAAGTGAATGAAAAGGTAAGTGTTTATGATATTGACAGCATCTTCAAAATATAAGAAAAATAACTGCAACCAGGGCAGTTCTCGGAATTAAGAAGGTCTGTCACAAAAATCAATTATCTACACCACAATACTGCCTAACTCTGCTTTTCTAAACGAGATGGCTTTCCCAAACCTGAATTTCTCTTCCTCCAATAAACAAAGGAAAGACATTTTCAATGAACCACATCAGGGAAAGGGCTTCCTGCATTATACTAACATTTACCATAAAACAAAAATCTAATGCAAGATGCATCAAATGAGGACAAAAATCTCTGGAGACTAGATCCAGCCAGCATGCTGATGCCATGTAGCTGAGAGCCTGTGGCAGCATTTCTACCACAAAATGCAATAATCCAGTCATCGCAAATAAATGAAGAGCTACTAATTAAGTTGTTGCACCTCTCTTATTCCAGAAAAACAATTTAAAAATTAAATTGTACATTTAGATATGAGGGAGCTATGCCACTGGCAATGCTGATCAGTTTGGAACTTACAAAGGACTCCCCTATGTTTCCAGTACATTCTTCTGTATTTATTGGAATCTCAGCATTTTTCATTGAGTTATTATTATTATTATTATTGCTTTTTAGGGGAAAAAAACGAAACTTAGACTCACAAATAAAAAAGTTATAAGATGCTAAAAATAATCTAGTCTATACCCTTTCATTTTAAAAGTACAGAAACAGTGCCTCAGAGAAGTAATAAATGACAGAGCCAAAGACTATGGAAATAATGACTTAATTTCCTCTCCTTTGAAATCCCATTAGAGCTTTGATTTTGTTGGATATAAATAATTCCTTTTATTAAAGGAATATGGAAGATACTGAGCAATCGTCCTTAGGAAGAAGCACTTTAGAGTGTCAATTTATGTTAGGTAAAGTCTTACAGAAACACAAACCTAGTTTTTTTTTTAGAGATTTAGATAATGTCATTTAGATATTAGAAGGCAACACAATTGAATCTTGGAACTAAAAGGGATTTGAGGTATTTTATAACATGACCAATTTTAGATATGAGCTGATCAAAGATGAGACTATCAGGGACACAATAGAGGGCCAGAGTCAGCATTTCCTAACTACTTCCTTAAGGTTCTGTCTTATACTGACTTTTCCGTATTATAGCCTGGTATAGCACATGATAATTTGACTCATAAAAATCTTAAGTATTATAAAATATGAATCTGTGACCCTCCCATAGGCTGTCAGTCACTATGACCTTCTTATTTTTTCAGTCTCCTTCCATGATTTAAAGGCAGCCTTTTCTCTTCAAGTATGTCGGGACCACTGATTTTAAAAGGCAAGGAAAAAACAGACCTGACCCTTGTGGTAAAAGATGAGTGAAGTATTGAACAGTCCAACAATAAAGGACATAGCCCACCCTGTCACCAACCATCAGCTGCAACCCACTCTCCTTCACTTCTTCTTGATGCCTCTGGCCACTTGGCAGCCTTGTTGAGCCAGGCTGCACTGACTGAGGACCAAAAACTGAAGGTTAAAAATCCTTAACCTAAACCTAGAACATCCCTGGTTCTTGGGTGATGCAGTATTAGCACCCTCCTCTGCCATTTATCTGTGAGACTTCATTTAGGCTCTGCTCCTCTTTAGACTTCAATTTGCTCTATGATAAAATTGCAGAGTTCTCTCCAGTTCTAAAATGCAATGGTTTGTTATTTAAGGGACAGTTATTGTTATAAAGGGAGAGGGAAAGCTGAACTTAGGTGGCCTCCTGAGGCACTGTGTTGGAGTCACTCTTCTTTGTCTCTGCCCAACCAAACCTGTCAGAGTGGATAGAAGAATACTGGAGGGAAAGAATTGCTTGATCCCCATTAACAACTTGAGGAGCTAGGGAGAGATGGACAAAAACCAAGCAGAGATACTTAGAGCAAAGCAGGGAATGTGGGAGGAAGTGCTGATTCATGCCTCTTATTAGATAAAACAGTCTTATGACATAGGCTCAATTCTAGATTTTATTCTGCCAGGACAAATGTTAGGGAAGTCATTTAAATCCTGGTTGAAATGCTATCAGTAAGTGCCTTGCTGCTGCCTTACACTGATTTGGGGGCAATTCTATCACAAAGATTGCTGCAGACTACCCAAAGGACAGGGCACATAGCAAAACTATAAAAATCTCTTCGTGTTATCCTGGGAGCCTGGTCCAAATGGTACCTCTGCCCACACAGCAGTGAGTACGCACATAACTATGAAACCACCATCTGCAGCTCGATGTAGCCTCTTTGCTTCCTGGCTGTGACCAAGCTCAAGTAGCCATCTTTTAGCTCATTCTATTGCTTGTGTTCCAACCAGCACAATTCTAGGGGGCAACCTCCACATCTGTGGTCACCATAAATCTCCATCTTCATTTTGACAATTTTCTGGCTGATGATAGTACAAGTTTTGAAGAAAGGGCAATGAAAGGACTGTGTGGGCAAGTGGCAGGGCTACTCATTGAAAATCCATACAAAAGCACATTTTCAGCCCACAGAAGGCTGAATTTGTGTTTGTATCACCTCTGTTCATATTAACTGAAATATACACCAGCAGTGATGTCACTGCTGCTCTATTCAGAGTACCTAGATGGTGTATAATTGTTATCAAGATGATAGGCAACCTTTAAAAAGTGAAAATACTAAAAAAAAAGTTAAGATCCCATAATTAACAAACATCCTTGTTCCAGTGGTTGTCACCTACAGAAATTTTACCATCTTTCTGGAAAAGTCTCAAGAGTGTAAAATCCTCTCTCCCAGGCTCACTGGGGGCTTCTGGACAGTGCTGGCAAGCCTCAGAGTTGAGACTAGCCTTCCTAGGGGTGGTCATCACAGCAAAAAGGGGAGACTCAGTCCAGAATCCAAGACACCGTGGAAGGCAGTGGTCAGATACATGGCACAAATCTGGAACATTTCAGAAGGTACAAAGAAGAACTAGATTACTGGTGAGGATTCGAAATGAGTTCCCATCTGTTTCATCTAAATAGGTCACACTGAATGTGTACTGGCAGCCACAAAATGTTAATGATTCTCTTCAGTCTCAAACTGCATTGTACTTTTGAGGGTTTTAAAAGTCAGGTTTATTGTGATGACATTTGAGAAAAAATTTTCATCCTTTTAATGTACAATCTATGGGTTGGAAAAAACTCACACAATCATGTAAACTAACATTACTATCAAGACATAAAAGTTTCATCATCACCAAAATTCCCTCATGGGGGGGTTATAATTAACCCCTATACCTAGCCATGACAACCACTAATTTGATAAACCAGACTGTACTTTGATACAAATTTCTACACTGTTTAGACTGCTTCTTAAATATTTAGCATATTTCACTGATTCTGAGACATAAACACCCCAACACCAGAATTGAGCACACTGAGATCAAGTTATATTTCACAATCAATGGCATCTTAATTTATCTGGCAATGATTTTTTTTATTTGTTCTTTTTAGATATACATGACAGCAGCTGGCAACAAATTTTAAGAAATACCTAAAATAGCAATTTGTGCCCTTATCTGGTGCTTGAAAATGTCTCATAATGTACAGTACTTTGAAAAAAATCTGTGAAGTACAATATTAAGTCTTTTATTTCATAACATTTATTGACTACTTACTATGTGTTAAGCACTCTCCTAGACACTGGAAATATATAAATGAATACATATTCTTCCAGGAGTTATTGCTTGAAAGGTGGAGACAGATAAATAATAATAACGTCTATGGTAATGTCTGTAGCAAAGGGCTAGGCACCCTCTGGGACTAAAAAGAATTATCTCTAGCTCAGCACCTTTCTTCTTTCAGGAAAAAATTTCCCCAAATCATAGGCTTCCATGTTTACAGGAAATAAGAATGAGGGTGGTCATCATTCAGCTTCACCCTGCTCATTCCAGGAGTGAGTTATTGCCATACCATCTGACATATCGCCTAGGAACAATCCAATTATTTTTTCCATAATACGCTGCTATAGTAGAGAAGTCTCATTTTAGTGTTCAACAGCTGCAAGGCTTTTATGATAATATCGAATGAGAAGTCACTGGAAATAACTGCTCAATCTGTGAAAGGCAGATGTCCCAAATCCTTCACACACATGCTTCAAGGTCCCCACATTTTTCCCTGGACAACTTTTAAAGGGAATGTAGAGGACGAACATTTGTGCCCTTACCTGGTTCTTGAAAGTGCTCCTCATTGGACAGAGTCCTAGACAAGATAAGTATTAATGCTTCTTTGAATTGGTCAAAGTGCACCTAAAAAAAAAACATATAAATATAAAATCATTTCTATAGTGCCAAGATATCTATGAGACACCAGAAGAGTTTGTTCCCATCCTGACAACCTTGAAGTGAGTCATCACTCACCTTTGTCCCATTTTTCTTTCATTTCGCTAAAGCACAGAATGGGCTGATCATTTTTGATATTCAGTGCCATAAACAAATTAGTACTACAATAACATTGATTCAACCCCCAAGGAGAGAAGCTGTATAGCAAAACCCTCTTAAAGGCTCAAAAGCTTAAAAGACATATTTTTAACTCTTAGCTTCTTTTATTTTCCAAACAAGAAGAGAAAGATGTTAGGTTAGATATTAGGAAAAACTTCCTAAGTAACTTTCAACTCTTAAGATATTCTAGAAGAGGTAAGCTTCCTTTTGAGGATGACTGAACTACGGTCTTACCTGGGGCAGGAATATAATAATTTATCTCTCAGTTGCCCAAGAGTCTATAAACAAGTAGAAGCCAATAGCAAACACAAGGCATAAGAGAACCTTGAGAAGAATTTTCATGAATCCATAATAATACAATTGCCTAGACTGGAGTGGGAAAGAACCTGAGTTTTATTTAAGGAAATAGTCAGAACTAGGATATTATTTTGCTTAAAAACATAATAATGGTCAATTATATTTTTCTATAACTTTGACTTAAGGGAAAGGCAGGAGAGATGGTAATTTTTATCTCCATAATGCTACTTTGATAATGCGGCACCTGTTTACTACATAGATAAACACAAAATGAAAGTTTGATAAATGTTGCAACTTTTGCTGCTGTGGGTTTTTCTGGATGTCATTACAAAACACTGCCTAGAGGCTTAAACAAAGATGACAGATTAAAAAGCACTTCCAAGTTAAATTTGGAAAAGCAAGAAACCTCATTAGTTATCTACACAATGGGGAGAAATCAGATAATATCTGTGCAAATCGAAGCAAAGGAGAAGAATCCATCTTCATTTATGTCATAAAACTGCATTTGCTTACAATTCACCACACACTTCTAAGGAATATGTGACTTCCTGCCCACATTATTTTGATCAATTTAAATTACATCCCCCAAATAATATTCCTTTTAGATCATGTGAACTTTACTTATTAAAAATTTTTACATTGTATATATTTAAGGTGTACAACCTGATGGCTTGACATATATGTATATACCATAAAATAATCACCACCATCAAGCTAATTAACATATCCATCATCTCATAAGTTTATCTCTTTTAAAAATTGCTTAGGATCGAGCTGGGGGTATAGCTCAGTTACTTGCCTCACATGCACAAGGCCCTGGGTTCAATCCCCAGCATCACCAAAAAAAAAAAAAAAAAATTTGTTTAGGATCTATATTCATAGCAGTTTCAAGTTAGATTTATGAACTTTAAAAATCAATAATCAGAGGGGCCAGAGTAATCTGTCATGGGAGGCAGGACATCTGCTAAAGAGAGAGGGTGGTATAGCCCATGAAACAGTTGAACAGTTGCAGAAATGCAAGCTTTGCTAACCAGGATTCACAGCTGACAAATTACTTCAAAACTGCTGGGAGGGAGGACGAATGATCCTAGCTTCAGGAATGGGCTTCAAGCCCAGTGCAACCCAGCTCCAGTTCACATGGCAATGCCATCTTCCCTACCAGTCAGTTTATTACCATCACATACCCAGGAGCTTTCCCATTCAGGCCACTTAATGGGCATCTCCCAATCTCTGGCAGAAGCATTCCTTATTTCCAGGGCAGGCAGCAGAGGGTTTGGAAGGACACACACTGCCTCTGGTGTCAAGCAGGTCCAGGTTCTAACTCTGGTGCTGCTGATCACTTCCCACAGTGAAACTGCTAAACCTCTAAATTGCTAAACCTGTGTTCATTTTCCACACTGAGGATATCTATCAAATGATATAATTTACTAGACAAATATTTACTGAGCAGCTGCTGTGTCAAGCACTGTGGTAGGCCCTGTGATAGAACAGGGAAAAGAGGGACCAAAGACCCTGCCTTCATGGAACTCAGGCTCCCGGGAAATATCAGAGGAGTCAGGCAGGTCCTGTGCTAATAGCACTGCATGAACTTTATGGTTTTTAGAGTAACACCTCCCTCATAGTGTTACCAGCATTCTAAGTCAGAGGCCTGACTCTGGGGTCCCAACTAACCAGGCTCAACCAACCTATCCTGAAAAACCAAGTAGAAAAGGTCACCGTGAAATGCAGGAAAGGGAACTTCAGTCGATATGGCCATATTGGAACGGCGAAGTGAGATCCATCATCTCAACCCTGTCTTGGGGCACTGCTGGGAGCTTTAGGTTAAAACAGGAAGGATAGGGGGAAAGGTCAAGAGGTATGCACAATTAAACAGACTTGGTCAAATTTGGTCTGGTTGATCATCCTCTCAGTTCTGGTTCTATGAGGTGGCACCAGAGAAGTCCCTATCACTTCAGGGGGCAATACTTGTGGTTCAGGATGTTTATCCATCAGACCTGTGATCCTGAAAGGTAGCAACTCAGTTCTCATGAGGTGATTGCTCCTGGTGTTGCTGGAAAGTGTAGGACAAGGAGCTAAGACTTCTAGGTGCCAATCCAGAGGTCTGAAATAGCACGCTACAGACCGCCCTGCAAATCTGACTTCAGTCTTGAAGGCTTCAGGGACCCGAACCAAAGTTTAAGGAAATAAAGGAGACAGACACAAAACCCCTACGGCTCAGCAGGTCTAGGAGGTCACAGCTTGAAACAAACTTTCTAAGTCCCTATTACAATAGCAGTGTTAGAGAAATTTAAAAAAATCATGTAAAACGTCTAGAACACCCTACAACTTCTTGAAGTATTCCACAAGTGGTAGTTACTACTAACAGTGGGGGGTGGAAGGTGACTGTTCCCACCACCGTTACAGAGAAACTGGGCCATATTTTGAAGCAAAGCAGTTGGCCACAGCAGTGACTGGGTAGTTGAGTAGGAGGGTGGGGTGCAGCAGGGAACTTGGGAGCCCACTTCCTCCCACCCCCAGGACCTGTGGAGTTGCCCAGAATCAGAGGAACTAATCTGGTCTGCTGTGTATAGGACCCCCAACTGGTTTCCAGCTCTCAGAATTTTCATGGAGGGACCTGAATGAGGCTTAAACCTCCCCGTGCTACAAGTTGAACAGGAGGCTCCTGGTTCAAAAGGGATGCATCTGTCTTGACCATTTCAAATCCTTCATACTGACTCTGCAGGTCTCCCTAGGGTCTTCTAATGGTCTAAGTTCTGACTGGGCAGTGCGAAAGAGTCCTTCTGAATTTGGTCCTGATGTAGTTCAATTCAGTGAGTAGTAGTGGTGAAGGTCACCCAGGAGTATACATACTTCAATTTTATTCCCCTGATAAATGACAAAGACACCCATAATCTGTACTTCCAAGGCTTTAGATGAGGCCTAAATCTCCCTTTAATAAGGTATAACAAACACAAAAATGCTTGAGATGGTACAAACTTCATGCATATGGAGGCTGTTCATCCTGAAGCTCTACCTACCTGGAGTCCAGGAGATGATGAGGAAGCTCACAAGGTGGGTATAAAGCTAAGCAGGGCCCCACAGAGCCCCTGTGCTCTTGCATAGAAACAGTCACAGGACCAACACAGGATCTCCTTACTCTCACACTACTGTTTTTATTAGAAACTTTATTATGCCTTTTCCCAATACACAACAGACCAGAAGCAGCAAATAAAAGACAGGGGCACTCCAAGGTAAGACCAAGAAGTAATTACTAACATATTTGGATTAAAGACATTAGCTATCTCCTTCAAAGAAAAGTGACATATAATATTTTTATGCTTTAAAAACTATTTTTAAAACTATATAACTGATTTTTTAAAAATGACATTCCCACTCAAAAACCTAATAGGTCATTTAGTGTTGAGATAAAGATTGATAGGCTGCTGAAGGAATCCTCAGGATATCACTCTATTATATTATAGAAGAAAAGCTGATGGATCAAGAAGATTTTATGATCAAGAACAATCAAAGTTATGCTTAATTATTCTTTGATAGTATTAAACTTAAAAAATCCCCAGTGGTCAACCTTTTGTGTCCCTCCGCCCCCCACCCATCACTATATGGGGTAAAAGGTCCAGTTATCTCCTGTTATCAGAACATTTTATTAAGTGGGTCCTAAATAAGACCAAATGAATGGGGGTATTTTTGAAAGTTCATTCTTTCCTAGAAATTTTGTCCTTTCAATTTCACAACATCCATGTGAGACAGTAAAGCAGAAAGTCCCCTTAAAATTTAAGAGAAGTAGCTCAGAGAAGGCATGTGCTTGAGGCCATGTGTGTTGAAAGTGCTGGGGTGACTTGGAGACCTTAAGTAAGTTAGGTCTTCTGATGGGCCTCTTCAAGGTCCAGCAATCCTGCCTGACCCAGACCCACTTCCCTCCTGATCTGTCCTCTCTGAGAAAACCCCTGCTGCTGCAAGTCAAACCCTATCCCCTTCACACAGAGCCATTGGGTGTAAGATGGCAGCAGGGGATCTGCCATCAAAAAGATGCATAACCTCGGAAGCTTATCAACTGCACTCTAGATTCTAGAAAAATAGGAGAGTGGCATGCAGAAGAAGAAAGAAAAGTGCATTCATTATTACAAACCAGAATCTGGTAAGTACCTTGAAAGAGACACAAACAAGTTGGCCGGGGCTTCTCTAAGTCAGCATGTCCTTCTTGGGCAATATGCAGGGAAACTGGGATAGTTTTGTGACACTTGATTGTTCTAAGAAACTTACAAGTGGAGTTAGATGTTTCCAAAATGGACTAAATGGACTAAGCCTCTTTTAGAAGAAAAAGCATCTATGTGATTACTAACTCAGAAGTTATTCAAAATCTAATAACATTTTTCTAGTTGACCCCCTCCTTCCTCAACAACAAAAAAATCCCCAAATCCAGACACCGTTCAGCAGTTGATCAAAATAATTGGAGTAGCTTTAAGTCCTACATTGATCTTTATTTCTTTCCTGCAAGGGCATGTGGACACAGGGCCCCTGGATTTCAAACAGAAGTAAATGCCACATCTTTGATTCAAGGAGATAGTTCTCTAATGGAGGCAGGTGACTGCTATTTTCCATCAAAGTTCATGAATACTGATGTGGCAAAAAAGCCCCTAGGGCACAACCCAGAACCAAAACGTTGATAGATGCCCTCTATTGTGAAGAATCACATAAAGAGTGGGGGGACTATGTTCAGTAACCAGAATTTTTAAGTACCATTTTTCTTCTCCCAGGGAGCTTTACTATTGTATTATGTTAAAATTTAAAAATCTTCACAAATACACAAGGCAATTAAATCTCCACAGGGTAACAAGCATCCAGGTTGTGCATGCCCTGGTTGTACCTCCTCATTTGAATAATAATTGCTGCCATTCATTTTACAAGCATCTCCATATCTTGTATGCCTCAAAGGGCAGTTTGCAGCAATGGGAAAATTACATGTCTGACTAAAAACACACATGACATTTAAACTAAATTAACAGACAGACTAGTCAAGTCTGATATTTTTTGTCATGTGTCACCACTGCTTAATAGAATTTACCTCATCACTTTTCCTCTCCACATTTTGTATGAATGCTTTAAGAAATATGATTTGCCTTACTGAAGAAAAAAAAGGAGTTTAAATGCCCCACAAGAAGCAAATGCTAATTCAGACCACAAAGAAACCTGCAATAGGAAGTGGAATAAGGAATCTAACATTGCATAAAATCACTTCAAGCAATCATGGAGATCAAATGCACTCAGTTTCCACGTGTATACAGGCAATACTTCAAACAGACCCAAGGTGAGAGAACTTAAACCAGTGTTTAACAAAGTGAGCTTATTAAGCAAGGCAAAGTCCATGCAACTGTCATTAAATTGAGTAGGTTTATATCTAGTGATACAAAGGGAAATCAATTGAGAGTATTCAGAACATTGTTAGTTGAAATGGGTATAGAAATACAGACCTATCAGAAGGTCAAAGTACAGGAAAATAATGTTCATAGCATTATGCAAGGAGAAATGACATAGACTGACAAAGAGATGCAGTTTTACAAAGAAAGACTCAGTTATGAAATATTTTATTCTAAATAAATTCTTTGGGCTATTGTAGCCTAGCAGTCATTTATTGCACACAGTGTAGGGAGGCCAAGACCTTTTTAAAACTAACTATATGAACTTGTACTTCATGACTAACCCAAGGAGTCCTGCCTACATATGGAAATGGATACAAACCATCACCACACCAAGACAGTTCCTAGCAAATCCATTTTCTATTTTAACAAGATTTCTTAGAAACACATTACTTTGAGGTCACTATTATTAAAGACTCACTCTGGGCTTGTAGTGGGTGGAGAAGAAGTGTACAGTGAGATATGGTAGGTTAACAATTTTCCTGGCTCTATGATAAAATTTTGGTACACATAATCTCAGTCAACCCTCACTGCAATCTTGCAAGGGAGGTATTCTATTTCCCATTATACAGATGAAGAATCTGAGGCTCAGAGTATTTAAGATGATATGCCTACATGGCTGAAAAATAGCAAGAGCCAGCACCTGAATCCAGGTCTGACCTCAAAGACTGTGCTGTAATAGAATAGAGTCTCCATGTAGAGATGGTGGTAGTGGTTGTGACAGTGTTCAGGGGGGACCGAGAGTGAAACTTCTTTTTGCATATTTGGAGTTTAAGGAAACTGTGGAGATGTGCATTTAAAAGCAGGGTCTTGGAACTCCAGTATCCCATGTGGAACTGCCTCAAATGAATTGTCTGACCTTGAACAAGTCTTTCCAGGTGCCAGTGTTCTTCGTCATACAGATGAACCCTGTTAGGTAAAATCTGTGATGGACATTGAAAAACATTAAGTAAGTATCAGTGGAATATTGGTGAAATCTAATGAGCACTGCTGACCATATTTTCTCTGGCAAAGGAGATGGGCATTACTGAAATAAAGTAGATAGAAGAGTATGGCCATTTAACACTAGTCCCTTCCTGTTTGTCAAATTCAAGGCCTTCCCAACAGCTCTCCCTTTCCCCTTGCTTCCCGTCACACAAAACACCTCTGAGAGACTTAAGGGTTTAAGATACTTAAAACCTAAGTAAATTTCACAAGTTTGACAAGGAAGCATTAATATAGAATAGATGCAAGTTGAGCAACCCCTCATCAGAAAGTCTTTTCTATAAATGCAGAACCATAGACCCATAGGAGTTCAGATTAACCCAAATGAGACTCCAGTTCTAAAGGAGAATGATGACTTACTTACCTGGAGTCACAAGACTAACAGAGGAATCACACAAGTAATCCTCACTGCTGCAGGTTAAAGTGTTGTAGTTAAAGAGCAAGCAAAAGCAAAAGGCCAGTCATTTGATAAATGCAACATTTCTATCATTCCCAGCAGTAGGTTTGACAGGTCTCAGATCAATAATATGAGAGTAGCAGATCTCGGGGTAGATACAAATAGGCAGTATTTGATGATCAAGAGTAATTTTGCACACAGAGAACAAGTCCAAATAATCACTGCCTAAAAGCACGTCTCTATTTCTGATTTACTCTTCAAAGGATTAAATATGTATCAAAGAAACCTTAAAAAGCTCTTAATGAATTGGTAACAAAGAAGCAAATCTACCATTTGAAATTAATCATGACATTTATAAAATAACCCCAAGCACTTTGAAAGTGAAATGAAAGGTAAAAAGCTGAGCTAAATTATATATTTGTATAGCTATCAAATTTTAACACTAAATTTCAAAGTACTTTTGGTGGCCCAAGTCCACATACCTATGGGACTCTTTGGAAGCCAATGGTGAGTTCTGCTGGCAGGTGGCTTATTCCCATTCAAAAGAGTGCCAAGGACAGAGAGGTATTTTAGCAACCAAATGTATATTAAAGGGCATAGCAATGAAACACTTCAGAACTGCAGGGAACTGTTTTGTCTCAAAGTAGGTACATAACAATAAGAAAAGGAAAATGTATTTTAAAAACCGAATATAGGAGCAACGGTGGTAGCTCAGTGGTAGAACACTTGCCTAGCATATGTAAGGCACTGGATTCAAGTCTCAGCACCAAATATAAATAAATAAAATAAAGGTCCATTAACAACTAAAAAATTTTTTTAAAAAACTGAATACAATAAAAGTCTTCAACAATACCAAAGCAAACAATCTTCTTTTTATGCCCTATTTTCTTTTCTTTTTTGGGGGGTTGGAGGCACCAGGGATAGAACCCAGGGGTGCTCAACACTGAGAAACATTCCCCAGCCCTTTTTATTTTTTATTTTGTGACAGGGTTGCTTAGGACCTCGCAAAATTGTTGACACTATCTTTGAACTTGTGATCCTCCTGCCCTAGCTTCCCAAGCCACTGGGATTACAGATATGTGCCACCATGCCCAACTTATGCCCTATTTTCTTAAAAGAGAGAGAGAGAGAGAGAGAGAGAAAGGGAGGCTTGTGGAAACACTTCATTTGAAAGGCACAAGAAACAGGAAGCACATACTGTTTACTATCAATAGCTTGAATGAAAATTTGGTCCAATGGGAGAGCTAACATGATTCTCTTTCTTAAAATTTTTATAGTACTTTCTCCCTATGCTATTCACCTGTCAGTTGCATTACCAATTAGTCTTTAATTTTCTTAGTGGCCACTGAGAAGCCACTTACCTGGCCTTACCGGTCTGACAGGTGCTTAGTTGATGGGAAAGAGATGGATGAACTCTTTGGATTATCTAACAGGAAATCAGTAATGTCCCATTTCCTCCCAATCAGAAATCTATAAGCACTAAGCATTTCAAACACTTTGTACAGTAACTACCATGCTCAGTAGAATATGGACTCGAATTATAAAGCAAGACAGATGAATTGAAAGATGATTTGGGGGGGAAATGACCTATTATGCATAAAAATGGCAAGTGGATTTGAGTTACTTTTCTTAATACCCATTAAAAGAAACATTAGGTTTAAAAAATGTTATTGCAGATGGACTGTAAAATACAAAAATAGACAGTATTCATATTCTTGGATGAGGGAGAGAATGCTTTTTACTTTCCTTATTTATTTTTCAAGAATTCAGCCTAATTCCAATACAGATAAAACTTGGAAGTTTTGTTGTGTCTAAAAATTATGCTCATTAAGATTTAAAACATAAAATTAAAGCCATAAGCATCCAGGAAGCTCATGGATCCTAATGCATTCAAAGTCAATTTAAGGGAGAACTGTGGTTTATAATAAAAAAATAAATTGCACCATGAGACTAATGGAATAACTGACATGTCAGACACACACAATACCTATTTGCTGAATTTATGAATAGATGAACATCTGAAGATTTGTCATGCTAACTTTTCTTCTTTTTTATTAAACCAAGCTGCTAACCCTTACAAGCTTTTCTACAAATACCCTTCAAAGAGGAAAAAGATGACTGGCATTAAAAACAACTTATATGATAACTATAGCTGACAACAATTAACTTAATATTTCAAAACAGCTGATAGGATTCTGAATGCTCCTAACACAGGAATTGATAAATGCCTGAGGTGACAGACATGCCAATGTGTGATCTGATGATTACACATTTTAGAAAAGTGTATTAAATGCCACACTCTACCCTATAAGTATGTACAATTACTATGTGTCATTTAAAATTTTTTTATATTAATTAAAAACAACTCATCTGATCCTGATTCAACATTCCATGAAGGTGCGAGCACTTGGATTGCTCCAGTGAATTCTACGGATTTTTTTCTTTAGAATTATAAATTTCTTTACAATAGACTATATAAAGTATCTTAATAGCATATGGCCAAGTTTATGTGATCATATGAGAAAAATTCAGTTTCATAAAAAATGCAAATTTAACAGTAGTGCGTTAATTCATGCCAACACCACTCTCAAGACAATCGCCAGGGACCTCCCACGTGAAATCAATATGCATACATCTATTTAACTTTTATCACTGGCTCACTAAGTAAATATCACACTATAGTCTACTTAGGTATTCATTATTCAGGCAAATATCAAACATAAAAAGCAGGCTGGTGGTGTCAAGTTGTTAACAAATCAATCGATAGCTGTTCCCTGATTTTAGTCTACCAAATGAGGACAGAGATGTGTAACATCTGGAGAGCAAACTATTAATCTGCTGCCAAGGTGCAATCTGTTTGCAACAGAGGACTCCACATTGACTCTGACTCTGAGGAACCCCCTCAAGGAAATCATCAGGCATATCGTGTCTTCTCTGGCTTTAATAGCATTGATATTATTCCTTAGATACCAAAGGCCTGAGATCTTCAAGGACCACACTGGGAAATGCCACTCTTTTGCTCCCCACCGTATCTAAAATTGAGGCAGAACTCAAAAACATTTGAATGTTGTTATGATTTGGATATGAGGTGTCCCCCAAAAGCTCACATGTGAGACAATTCAGGAAGGTCCAGAGGGGAAACAACTGGGTTGTAAGAGTCTTTTTTTTTTTTTTTTGGAACTGAGGATTGAACTCAGGGGCACTCAGCCACTGAGCCATATCCCCAGCCCTATTTTGTATTTTATTTAGAGACAGGGTCTCACTGAGTTGCTTAGAGCCTTGCTAAGTTGCTGAGGCTGGCTTTGAACTTGCAATCCTCCTGCCTCAGCCTCCCAAGTCACTGGGATTACAGGTGTGCACCACTGCGCCCAGCTGTAAGAGTCTTAACCCAATCAGTGAATTAATCCTTGATGGATTAATTGAAGTGATAGGGTGTGGCTGAAGGAGGTGGGAATTGGGGCGTGGCTTTGGGGCATATATTTTGTACCTGGAGAGCACAGTCTCTCTCTGCTTCCTGAGGATGTGAACTGCTTCCCTCTGCCAGGATCTTCCACCATGATGTTCAGCCTCACCTCAAGCACCAAAGAATGAAGCCCGCCTTCTATGGACTAAGACCTCTGAAACCGTGAGCCCTCAAGTAAACCTTTCCTCCTCTATAATTGTGCTGGTCAGATCATTTAGCCACAGCAGCAAAAAAGCTGACTAAAACAAGTGCACTATATGATAGGGAGCAAATAGCTGAATCTTCAAAGCATCCATTTTTAATGCTTTCAAAGCAAGATTTTTAGCATTTTCTAGGAACTACATATATTCGAAAGCAGCTAATCCCCCCAAAATTGGCCAAGAGTAGCCCCGGTTTTGTGAAGAACTCGTATTGCTCTTTCTTTCAGTGTAAGCTTGCTTGACACCACATTCATGGTGTGGAGTCCCTAGGAATATCACCTCCTGTACATTAATTTCAAGATGAGCACTACTCCTGAATCTTTCAGTTTACAGCCAGCCAATACATTGTATCTCAGGTCACTTACCCATCTTGTCAACCAAGAGACAGTGAAAATGAAATGAAGAAAAGGAAGTTCAGTCATTAGAATAAAGTTAAGCTTCATAACTCTTCCTCACATGATAAAAACCACTGCCACAAAGGGTCAGCAATGATAGCAACAGAGCTCAAAAAGTACTGCCTTTTACTCTTATCCATTCCAAAAACCAACAGCAAAAGACTCTACCCAAAGCAATGTAAATGATGTATTACATTGTAAATGATCCATTAATTATAATTATGAAAACTGAAGAAAATTTCAGGTCGTGACAAATAAAATGTCCTTCCCATCACCAGCCCAAGAGTGGAAAACAACAACCAAATAAAAAAAAAAAAAAAAAAAAAAAAAAAAGCCCTTCTCTCCCGTCACTCAAGTCTGTGGCAGGATCTATGGGGAAATCGTGACTATTTGTTGTCAACTGTAGAAGTTAACATTGGCACGCACACACATCCCTGCTGGAAGCAGATCGTGCTGGGTTTTAAATGAAACTGCACTGTATTTACTTACTCTCCTGTCTCTTACTTCCTGGGTGGAAGGTTTAATTAATACTTCACCCAGAAACAATCCACACAAGAAATAGTTTTACCAGGAACAAAAGTCATAACAGAAATCTGCTCTTCCTGTGATGGGTGGTTTTCTTGCTGTGTTTTCTTTATCTTCCATGGAAATCTCGCCCCCTCCTTTCTGTTCCAGTGATGAATGTGGAGTCAATGAAATGATTCACAAAGAACAATAACAACAAAAAGTTGGGAAACATCTTTTTTCTCTTTATCTATGATGCTCAATGCACACCGTAATTCCACAGCACAAAGTGAAGCACACCCTTGTCATCTGAGCAAACTGCATTGCTATGTCATGGCTATTACATTTTTCTTTTCATCGGGTTAACAGCCAAGTTGCAACACATGGGGCTTGCACCACCCTAGCACCCAGAAGAAACTGAACCCCACTTCCCACAAACTCAGTTCTGCCCCAGACCTTACCCTGCCCAAGAGGTTGTCCTGAAGCAGTGTCTGTTGCAACACGGGTGCCACCTCCTCCAAACTTAGCATGTGGCAAAGGTCGGTGAGCTCTTCCTGTCCAAGGGACCCGGTGCCGGTTGTGTCAAAACTGTCAAACAGTTCCTTGAGTCGGGCCTCATGCTGGTCCTGCTCCACCTCATCCATCCCATAGCCCACAGCGCTCACCTGTGCAAGACAGAGACAAGGACAGGTTGAGGCAGATCAGTCCTTGGTGCACCCATCTTCCCTGGCCCCACTAGCTGCTTGGGAACACTCTATGTATGACATTCTATTTCTGACACATCCCATGGCAAGTTCACAGGTGTCTTCAGGACCAGTTTTGGCCATTAGAGCTTCCATATACACTCACACCAGGGGCATATTCTGATCACACTGGGGATGACATTACCACAATCAGAAGGTCATGTAGGCAGAGATACTCTCTTCTCCCACCTAGTCCTTGGGTGGATGGCCAGTCTATCAAATTCAAGTCCAAGAGTGGCTATCTCCCTATCAGTTCATCTGGTCTAGACTTAAAGAAGGTGAAAGGCTGCTTCTGACAGTCAGTGTAGTGAAATGAACTAATTATTAGCACCAATCAACTGTGCAGCCAGAGCCTAGTTAGCATGCCCCATACAACCTGCCCAGATGCTGCAATCTGGCAGTACGGCCAAGCTGATTAGTTCCACTTCGTTCAGCCTAGATGCCCCCCATAATAGTTACATCCGAGGGCTGCAGCAAGAGACACTGGCTGAACACGTCTGCTACAAAACCATGTCCCTGTTTACATGAAACCAGATGCCTTTTACATGGGTGCTTCAAAAAGCAACTCAATTAACTTTGTTGGTGCAATTACGTGAAGTGTGACAGGAAGAGTATTCCCTGAAGCTCACCATAGTCCCAGGGAGCTTTAGGTAATGCTTAGTTGCATAGAGAAAGGGGAAAATGCCACTCCAATAGAAAGGTTTGAAAGGAACCACAGACTGGCTTCTATGAATCACACAGACTCTTAGGGAACCACAACTCTCTGGAGCAGCATGCTCCTTTATGCCGGGTTAACCTGTCCTGCATCTCTCTGTCTCACCCCAACCCCAGGGCTTTCCACTTTGCCACTTTTCCTAAGATCAGTTAAAAACTTGGAGTCATCAATAGCTCTGAGTCATTTTTTGCTAAAAATATACATCATAAAATTCCAGATACTTTATGCTTTAAAAAAGTTTTTTTTTTTTTTTCTTGCTCAATCATTCATTTCTAATGTGCTGGGTCTTTGATGCAAGTCTGAAGCCTGAACATCTGAAGGAAACTTCACCATGATGTAATGGATACCAAATACAATACATACCCTTGAGACAGTGACCTCAGCTACAGATAGCAAGCTCTCAGCGAGCTCCTCGCCTACAAAAAGCAGCACCTTTAACTAGGGGCTGGGGTATAGCTCAGCAGTAGAATATGTGCTTGGTCTGCTGAAGGCCTTGGGTTCAATCCCTAGCACTGCCATCCATCCCCACCAACAAAGGCAGCATCTTCAATTAAACCAAGCCCTGGGTCAGAAAATACTCTGAATTAGAGGTGATGTTCCATAGAGAAAATCATTACTACCTGGGGAAAAGGTAAGCTAGCATGCCGAACATAGCCAGTATGGAAGATAAAAGAGCTTTCTGTATCAAATCAGTGCTGCTCTAAGCTGTATGTGCTTTACGTTCATAAACTTCGCAACATGACAAGCCCAAATAGAACTACAACCTTAACAAAATGAGGAGGATTCAGAAGATGAGTCTGATCAGTTCTGCCACACAACTCAATTTTTATGAGGGCCACTCATTAAAGCAACATGCCACGGTTTGGATCCAAGCTCCTCGTCTTGAGGAGGTCTCCTCTCCTATTAGCAGTTTCCCATTACTAAGGTGGGGTTTGCAGGCTCTGGCTGTCTTCCCAGGGTTGGTCTGTTGGGTTAACTAATCACTATGCAAATATTTTCAAAATAAGTTGAGAGTGCTATATAAACACCAAAGCATCAGAAAAGCAACACAAAGGTGTTATGCAAAGTCACAAGAGGTAGGAATTTAGACAAAGCCAAGGCTTGGCTAATGAGATTCACCCAGTGTCTGCCAGTTAATTGTCAACCAAGATTTGCTGTGAATCCCCAGTGTGCTCTGGGAGTTTTGGTGTTGCTATTGCTCTCAGGCTCACTCTGAGGTTTACAGTCCCCTGGGCTGTAATCTGACCGACTTCAGAAAAGACAGACTATTCTACCTTTGCTTGATTTTGCATAATGTTTTAAAACTCGAAAGTGAAGAGTCCTAACACTTCCTCTTTTTAAAATTATTTTTAAGGTGCAGCAATTTGTTCATCTAAGTCAATGAAAGAGAGGAGTAAAACTCACAATCCACTGAAAAGTCCTGATCTGAGGTGCTGCTTTGAATTTTTCTTTCTTTTTTCTTTTTTAATATTGGGGATTAAACTAGGGGAGCTTTACCACCAAGTTACATCCCCATCTCTTTTTGGTTTTTGAGACAGGGTCTCACTAAGTTGCTTACCCTGAGCCTCAAACTGCTGAGGCTGACCTCAAACTTGCAATCCTCCTGCCTCAGCCTCCAGAGTTGATGGGATTACAGGTATGCAACTGGCCTGCTGCTTTGAAATTGATAAGCTATCACGCCTCACCCTGGGGAGATCATTGGACTTTGCTTAATCAAACTTCTTTTATTTTATAGTAGTCTTCCTTTCTTATCTCTTGATCTCCCTCCTTCATAAGATACCAAGCTTAGGAAAACATTCTTTGGACTCAAAGCCCCACCCTGTGAAACAAATGCTCACACTAAAACATCCAGGAGCTGCTATGCATGGTGACAAGCTGCAAGCACTCATCTGGCACAGAATGCATTTTTGCTGGTTGACATTATTCTCCAAATGTTCATCAATAATTTCTTGTGCAAGAATTTGTTTTCCTCTCCACTTGGCAGAATGTTCTCTAAGGGTAAGGTCTATACCTTCTATTTCCTTTATATTTTCCCTCAAACTGTTCTTCAGGCCAGGGACTTGATCAACATCATGCACTGACTTACTACATCAACATTCCTTAGGAGTCCTTGGGATATTCCTGAATGGGAGGTATAGGAATAAGCATAGGAAAAAAACCAAAATACCTATTTATGCCCCCCCCCCACACACACACCCTTCCACTTCCCCCTTCCAGTCCTTCTTCAAGGGCATTTTTAGTCTTAAACATGCCATGCAGAAGTAGAGAGCCAACAGTGACTACCAAAACACTTTATATAAGACCATCTGAAGCTTAGTTCAATGAGTTAGTAATTAAGCCAATGGATTTACAAAATGCAGCTACATTTTTGTTGTTGTTATGGGATGAAACTTTGGAGGAAAATCCATACTAAACAGTTTCTCAGGTCTCCTCATTTATACAAGAATAACAATACCCCTCTGGAGGGTTGTTCTGAAGGTTAAGTATGGCAAGCAGCAAGCCAGTGAGAGTGGCTTATCCCAGGGAAAGTTGATATAAGAGGAGAACTGAAAAACAATCAAGAAAACACCCGAGGCTCACAAAGGAGGCACAAACTTAGGTGTGTAACTTAAGTCAATCAGCCATAAACCTACCTTCAAAGAAGCAAAGCAGGAAATGTGAACAGAGTCACAAAGTCACAGAACAGAGGTTTAGAAAAGGCATTGAACATATTATGCATATAAACACCATTATATTTCTAAATGATAATGGCTGCAGGTAATGTTCAGTGCTTCCTCAATCTTCAAAGGAAGATTATTGATCATTTAACATCAAATAAAAGCAGAGAGGCTGAAATGTAGCTGAGAATTCAGAAGAATTATAATTATTGTTACTGTTGTTAACCTCTGGGCATTCACTACGAGTCCGGCCTATGCTAAGTGCTTCATGTTTATCATCTTATGTAATCCCCCCAATTCTTTGAAGCAGAATTCCCACTGAAGGTGTAAAAACTGAGGCTTGGCAAAATTAGGCAACTTGTTCCAGGATACAGAACTAATGCAGGGTAGAACTGAGCTTTGAAATCTGGTATGACTCTAAATTGCCCCCCAATGCACACAGAACACACTAATGGGACCACTGAATGATACCATTAACAAACTCAACTCCACCTTTATGTGTTAGCCAGCTGAACAGTACTCAGTACCAGAAGCCACCATGGAATGTTCCCTGGCCACATCATACCTATCCAAATTGGAATGGGCAGAAATGGAGTCCTTATCTGCTCCCTCCCTTTAACTGTTTATTGAATGATTACAACCTGCAAGGCTCTTGGGATATACAGATAGAATAAGCATGCTTTATCTAATGTAGCTTTGGGATTTGGAGCATGGAAGAAATAAATTTTTATATAATATGGTCATAAAGAGTCTCATCTTCGGTAATGGGCATAGCTGAGGAATTGATAATTGTTCAAGTAATCCCCTCAAATAAATACTTAAGTATACAATCTAAAGTGCTCCAGAGTCAAAGCCTAAGTGGCATCAATCAGAGGCAGGAATTTTAGAGATTTAAGTTGGGGCGTGAGTGATAAATCCTTCAAATTGCAAAGAACAATTCCAGTTTTACGAAGCCTGCCATAAACCTGGGCCTTTCCTCAGCAACAACCTTCCCAATCATGTGGTTTGAAACCTTTATGATTTTTTTGGAATATAAGGGCCAGGGTGGGTAATATTTTGGAGTTCTAACTAAGGATAGTTAAATAAGAGGCAGATGCACAGAGCCATTAATCAAAACATTTACCACCCAATAACCAGTCATAATGACAATTATTCAGAACATCTCTCTTCCAAATAACTCAAAACAAGGCTGCCAAAATGCTGCAGACTCTGACAGGGTTGTCTATTACAGATCTGCATTGTTGTGCTCCACTCGGCTGCCCTGGCTGATGAAATCACAGGACCAACTGGGACTGCAAAAGGAACAGGTGGAGGTGTGGCAGGAATAATGGAGTGCCCGACACAAGCCAGGATGAAGTGCCTGTATGAACTTATGAACTTTCCAGCATCTGAGGTACAGAAAGGAGCTTGAAAGAATGGCACCCCAGCCAACAGGGACGTCTGTTCTGGGCTGAAGGGAGTGAAAAGGAGACAAAGTCTGGCAAGTGAAACTCAAATAATAAATAAGCACAATGCCAGAGCCCCTTGCCCAGGCCTTTGATTTCCCCTCCAGATGGTCCAGCAGCTGAACAGCTCTGTGGAATGTCTGGATGCCCCTCTCAGCTCAGCCGCTCTCCTTTCGAGGACATCATAATAGATGCTTTCGGACCTGTGTTCAGACATAGCTCTTGGGGGTCCACAGACTGAGCAGTGACCACTGAGTGACTAATGTAGTTACTTTGGGACTGAGGTGAGGAACACAGACAAACCCTGCTTGGCAAGGCTTTTCATTTAGGCCTTTAGCTTTCACCCTTTGGCAAGTCAGAGCCTAAAAATGTCCGTGATCGAATTACAATGTTTCTTTCTCTTCTGCAAGCTCTTTAATCTGTTAAGAAGATTTCCAGGCTTACTATTTTGGACTAATTTCAGTATAAAAGAAAATAGTGATGAGAATAAATTCACTTCAAGTTTAGCAAAAACTCAACAACAAAAAAAGCAGTTGCTCCCATTTGCATGTTCATTAGGAGAACCCTTCTGCCCCAAAACTACTGCTCAGCAGCAAACCAATGACAGTCAGCCTCCTTTCTGCTCAAATAGCTCCTCACACCTAGCTGGTTACCAAAAGCAACATGGTGCTACCAGGAATAAAATTGTGGTATAAAAATATACTCTAAAAGCTTAAATGCCACTGCACAGGAACAAGTCACATTTAAATAAATCTGAAAGAAAACAGTAATCTGTGCTAACTATACTATAAAATTTTATTGAACTAAGGGTATTCTATTAGCACTTATCCCAAAACAGAAACAACATTTAGTATTCTACTACCCTGAAGATTATGGCAACCCTAGGATTTTGTTAAATCTAATAGCAGGTGGATTACCCAATCAAGTAGTTAGGTTAGTAGAAGCTAAGTACGATGTAGATTCGACAACCTATAATCAAATACTAAGTAAAATTATGGGAGCAGAAAATAGAGCTGCATGTTGATTACTTCTTTTCTAAAAGAGAAAGTTTATAACAACTTTTAGTTCTTGAGCCAAATTTACCTAAATTAATTTAGATGTCTAAAGCTATGAGTTCAGTTTCCTGGGGTAGAAGTGAACAGTGTCTGTTCTCACATCCACAAACAATATTTTCCCAACTTTGTATTTTAAGTGAACATTTAGGTATAATGGTTTTGTAGTATTTTTTTTTCCCATCCAAAAGCTTGAATAAGTGTTTAAGTGTTGCTACAAATTGGTACAAAAAATTACTAATCTTAAAGTTGCTCACTTGTATAATCCCGTAATGTTTTTGAAATTCTTATTTGTAAGTGAGATAAAAAATATCATTTTGCAAGGTTCATTAAGTTTCCCCACAAGCTCCTGCCCAACAGATGCAAGATCAATAGCCAGAATTCAAACTGCATTATTTATTGGCTTACAAATGAATTGGCATCTACAAAAATAAACCTTCTGAAAAGGCTCTGGTCTATCTGAATCCCTCTAAAATGCTTCTGGCTAAAGTTGCCAAGCCTTTATCAATGTAAGACTGATAAAATGTATTTTCATTACCAACATAAAATGGAAGCATCAAGATTGGTGAAATGTTAGTTTAGAAAATCATTTGCAGTGACATTTAAAACAATTTATTTGAACAACATTTGACTTGTGATAAGAACATTGCCTATTAAATGAAGATTGGCTGTTCAGAACTCATTGGAGCCCTATTCTCCCCCTGTGTGAGTTAACATCTCTTAATATTAAGGGTCATTACATATCTAAAATGAAAAAAATAAGAAAAAAGAAGCCCATGTCATTCTGGGCAAGTGCCTATTAAAATGACTGATCCTTGACATTTTAATGTAAAGACCATGCTTATGATGGCTTCCTCTCTATTGCCCCAGTAAAACCTTTCCCTGTCTTGGCAATGTCTGCTTAAGTCCAACCCATTTGCTTTATTTACATTGACGTTCAGGATGCTTCCCTCTAAAGAAGCACCAGATCACAGATGAAAATAAACAAATCTGCAAACAACCCTCCATCCCAGCAGTTCACATCACCTCCCAAAGAAGAACACTGACAACAGTTGAAGAAACCACACAAACTCATTTTTCAGTCATCCTGGAATGTTACTGTTAACAATCTGGGAATTTCACAGCTACTTTCAACTCCAGAGCAAGATCTACCAGTATTCTAGGTAGGCCACCAATATAAAATGCTACCGCTATGCTGACAGAAAACAAAATGTATTTCCTGTAGATTCTCAAACCTCAGGAAATATGTAAACTGATACAAATTCATGTTAACCTATCTAAGGGAACCCATTTGAGAAATCTTCCATGGTCCCAGGAACCCATCTCATGTGCCCTTATGGACTTTTTATCAGGATTCTGATCTTAAAATTACACTGTCAGTCACAAAAGACAACTTTCAATCTGTTTTGATTATTAGCAAACTCAGGAGCCCAGTTGCAGGACAAGCCCATCTCTGTAATTCCTAAACACCAGGAGGGGATCTGTCCCAGTTAAGTGAGGAGAGTTGAAGACCTCATAATAACTAAGTTGTCTAGAAACACGACATAAGGTAGAACAATAGTTCCAGCTCCCATTTTATTCGCATCTTAACCGTGGCTCATAGGGCAGAGGCTAGGAAAATCGCCCCTTTCCATCTCTCTTTCACATTCACAGAAAAAGCTTTAAAGCAGTAACTGTTCCCATCAGCTTGGTCCTTTTGTGGAGGCGGTTTAGTAGCTGCCGAGCTCAGCTGGAACCTGGAAGCTTCCTCCCCTGACGCTCCTCACTTTCATTACACACTTCGATTTCTCTGATCTGGCAACTGGACACTGTAGTTGATTTCCCCTTTCCTAGTAATTGCATTGGGAAAATCTCTTTACACGGACTGATCCCACACACCTAAAATCTCCACTTTAAGGGCTCCAAATAGCTGTGCGCTACACAGACAGCATAGGCTAACACCTCGGGGTACCCCACGCAGGTTTCTCTTCAGCGTCTCAATCACAGGGCTGCCTGGGCGGCACATACCAACAGAACAACCAGCCTTTCTGCTCTTTCTGGGACTCAAGTCTGCTGCCTGGACCAACATACAGTAGCCGCTTTCAGCCCCGGCTGGGGCCACGAGAGTGGCAGAGAGGATGCAGGTCTGGGAGGCTGTGGTGCGGCCAGAGGGCAGGCGCGCCGCCTAGGTCCCTGGCAACCGCAAAGCGTCCCGGACCCACCTGTCCATCGCCACCACCAGAAGCCTCAGACACTCCATTGTGTCACCAGGCAGCATGCTCTCTCGGCCCCCGCCGCCCTCGCCTACCTTCTGTCGGCCTCTCCGGAGCGCCCGCACAACCGGCTGCCTGCCTCCAGTGCTCTGCAAAGCGAAGGAGGGCGCTTTGTTAGGGCTGGAGAAGCCCGACAATACTTCGCAGCCGGAGCTGCGGTTCCGGGCGGGCGTCCTTCAAAAGGACGCGAATGGGGACCCGCGCGAGCGTCATTTCCATATGTAAGGGGCCAGCTCTTACAAAAGCGCGGCGCTCGGGGGCCGCGGGCTGCGGCGCATCCTCCCCGCCCGCCGGCCCGCCCCCCCGCGAGCGCAGCCCGCTCCTCAGCCACAGCCCCTCCTCTCCGCCGCCCCCTCCCCGCCTCGCCCCGTGCAGCCACTCGGCCGGGGCCGGCAGTCCAGTCCCTGCTTCCTTCAGGCCCGTGGGGACAGCGCGCGCCCTGACCCCGGGTTCCGAAGGGAAGCCCCAGCGGGTTTCAGTGGCCGTTCTGTCCCAGGCGCTCAGGGCCTCGCCGACGGCGTGCGGGCAGCGCGAGGCCTCCGTGCACCCCCAGGCCGGGGGTCGGGGGACTCCGGAGCTGGGCTCCTGGCTTACCGCGTCCCGGGGCTCAGGCTCCCGGCGCTACCGCGGAGAGCATGGCCGCGGGCGCACTCGGGGCTCGGCGAGGGCGGCAGCGGGACGGCCGCGCCCAGCGCGCTCAGCTCCCGGCTCGGCCGCAGCCACCCAGAGCTTTGGACGCCCGGGAGGAAGAGCCGGGCCCGCGCGGGGAGGAGGAGTCAGGGCGACGCCAACCCGGGCGCGGCTCCTCCTCCGCGGCCCGCGCCGCTCCGGCAGCCTAGGGAGGAGCGGGTGGCGCTGTCTGGGCCCTCGCGGACGAGTGACCCCTCTAAGCCCCAGTCACGGAGATTTGAACTTGGAAACGCCAGGGCTCAGGGTGCGAGCAGAGGTTGCCGCCCGGCAGGAGCTGGCGCGTCCACCCCTCCGCCTCCAGCCTGCTAGCCACGCTTTCCTTCCAATCGTGCTCACACGCATCCCGCGCCTGGGACACCCTGCAGACAACGTCTGCAGCCTGCGCGACCCTAATGTGGGAATTTAGGTGCCTCTTTTGCCCGCAAGTGGCCTGGATTTCCCAGCTCTGGGGAGCCCTCTGGCTATCATGGGACGAGGGATCCAGGAGACTGAGGCCTCCGGACTCAACTCTGAACCCTACGAACCTCTAGATGGCATCGACACCTGCCCACCACGTTGTCATGGGTTTCTGCCCCCTGTGCAGCCCCTCTGAGAGTACATCCAAACCTCGGTCACAACCAAGCAGAACGGAAGCTGGAGTTGGTGGTCCCAGAGCCTTGCCTCCTCCCATCCCTGCTCTAAATGCCCCGCCAAAGGCTTCGTTTTCTCACTCCCTGCATTCCTGTGCTCCTCTCAGTTGCAAAGAGGATCCCAAGTCTAGACTAGAAGGGGTGGTAACTATGGGCCCGGGGCAGCACCCATGGTTCTCCTTGAGCTGCAGAGTTAAATGTTGCCCTTGAAGAAGGATCTGCCTGACTTATTACCACCCACGAGTCTGATTATTTCAGCAAGAAAACGGGAGAAAGCCCTTTTGCTATTAAGGGAAGGAGCAGTAGCAGCAAGAATGAGACAGGAAGGAAATCAGCATTTATTGAGAATCCAGTGTGTTGAAACGCAACAGAAAATTTTTTACCTAATCCTCCCACCAACCACCTTAGGAGGCAGACATTATAGCACTTTGCAAATGAGGAAGCTGGGTCTCCCAGAAGTCAAAGAGCTTTCTCGTGATCACAAAGAAAATACTTAATAGAGCTGGCGTTCAAAAGCAGATCACACAAAATGCAGAGAACTAAAAACATACACAAATGGGAGCATGTAAAATGTGAAATTCAAATAAGTCCCTCAGATTGTGTTTATGCTGATTTCCTAATTGTGATATTGTGTAACAGTTACACAAAATTTTACCATTGGGAAAAACATAGGGTTAAGCACTTAGGAGATCTCTGTAATTTTTCTTACAACTTAGGTGATTCTAAAGTTATCTTGAAATTTAAAAAATACAGAGCAGTTATTTTAAAACCCAGTATCTCTTCCTTTAATACAATGTGCCTGGGGAGTAAGAGGAACAATTCATGTTCTTGGATCCTTTTTAACACTCTTGGATAAAGACACAAATACTCATATACTGTAAGCATAGTTGTTTAGTTAGCGCGCGCGCGCACACACACACACACACACACACCTGTTATTAATCTGTTACCAGAATACTTACATAGATGTCATCTTATAAATAAGAGAATAATGCTCACTGGGCACTCAAACAGCCTTAGAAGGTAAGGATGAAGAGGTAGCTTCCATGTTTTTTTCAATCTCTGCCATAGCAGCCTTGTCCTACTGGTTCTCTCTCCAAGCATCCCTTTTTAACCTGCAATAATCCTTAAGGATGAGATAGCTCATTAGTTTAAAGCACTGATTCTTGGGCCCAGGAGATAATTGGAGGTGACATTCGCTCCTTGTGAAGGAAGATCAGAATTGCTGGGGGTGGGGCGGGGAGGGTGTTGTAATTAGAAAAACATAAGACATACTTTCTTGAGAGGAGCAAATTGGGTGGAGTTGGGGGGGGGGACTGGGAACTGGGAACTGGGATCACCTCCAGCCTTGCTAGAGGAGGGGAAGCTTGCAACTTGGCTGTTGCATGGTGCTGGTTGGCAAGAGCAAATGTGCCAAGGCAGATTCTTTCTTTAACACAAGGTGCCTGTGGTTTGGGTTGCACAGGGTGAATGGTTATTCTTAGTCCAGACTAGAATCACTGGAAAAAAGCAGGGACATCACTTGAGCTTTTCTCTATTAAACAAAAATACAATACAATACAAATAACAGCAGAAATTGCAGCCCACCTTCAGTTATACATTATATGCACTATAAGGAAAAAATGAAAAGAAATGTCAATGTTTGCCTAGAGGTTATCTTCACAAACCAGATTTCACTCTTATCTAATGCAGTTTATCTGCTTCTGGTTTTAACTCTCATTTTACAGAGCCTTGTTAAGGGATTCTGTCTTGAAGTATTTGTCCATGACATTTTGAGTGATTTTTTGCTATGTTTCATGAAATTAAACTGCCTGGTTTTCTCAGGCAGTTCAAACTAAAAAGTTAACTTAAGAAAATATCCCAGGAAGAGAACATTACTCCTTGTTTCTTCCTGAAGTAACTTTGTAATTATCAGCTTAGAGTCAAGACAACAAAAATAAATTGGAAAGAGAAACAGACAGAGAACATGAATTCAGGCTTTATAAATTTCCTGGGATCTGAGTGTCCCTCCCCTGTCCCCAGTGGTCGAAAGGCTATAGCTCTAACCAAACTCAATCTACTCCCCCAAGTCACAGTTTGGTATGTTATTTCTTTTTTTTTTTTTAAAGATTAATTGATTAATCTTGATTATTTTTGATTATTTTTAATTGATTAATTTTTTTAACTTTTATTAATTTTTTATTAACTTTTTTGACAGTGATAAATATTCTTTTAAAAATTCTTTTCATGCATGTACATAGGGTAATATTTGACAGTGATAAATATTTTTAAAAATTATTTTTATCATGTATATAGGGTGATAGTGGGTATGCTATTTCTTATTCCCAGAATAACCAAAAACTCTTCTGTCATTCTGATATCAACTCCAACTGCCTTTGAAACTGTGATGGATGGAAACTGTCTTTTGATTCTTCAGACCTTTGAATTCAGTTTTCAAGTTGTGAAGCTGTGTTGGGAGGGCCCACTGGTTAAAACAGATGATCAGTTACAGTTCAGCCCAGGAAATGTTTGGGTGAAAGCAAAAGATGTCATACTTTCTGTAAGATCCTAAGGAGGTTGGATGTTGGAAAGAAAAGGGGACAGTTTGGGTTCCAGAACTGCATGTCAAGAACTAGGAGTTTCAGTAGCAAGATGTTGCTGGTAAAACCCCAGGAAGAAAAGAGAGAGTGCAGAGAGAGGAAAGGGACAGAAGTCAAACAGATTTACATTTTTGCCCCCCAGGGGACCTTCATTAGAAATTAGGATTCTTTCTTTATTTTCCCTTGTGAAGTATATGAAAGAAGAGGAAATGGATTCAGTACATTGTTTTTAAAAAGCACTGAGCTTCTACTAAATGCCTAGCACTGTCTTGATGTTCTAAAGAAACATCAACCTTGGTTCTAGCCCTTGAGAATGAGGAATGTAACCTTCTCTTTTTGGGGAAGCAAAAATCTATAAAGATGAGAGAGTAAGAAAATGATGTGGGTGATTTGGGATTCTAATAAAGTTCTCCAGCTGGGGGACATCAGCATACATATTGTATGGCAGAGAAGAGGCCAAGGACTTCCTTAAAACATGCTTCCATCAGGTCACTCAGCCCATTGCCTTTGACATTCAGCCCTAGGTCTCCTTGGCATTCAAGGTCCTGCTCAATCATTGACACTGCTTCAATGTCTGTAGTCAATTTACCCTCTCTATTCTGCTTATATGTGCCTCTGAATCATCCCTCTTCTCTTTCTTCCCAGATTGTCAGTCCTAAAACACATTTGATGCCTTATCTCTATTCACTGTTTTTTCTTTGGCCCAGAAGTTAAAGCTCAGCAGTATATGGTTATTGAACTTGAGCCTTTTGGATCTGTTGAGTTAAGCAGTTAGGTGCTTTCAAATCTTGCATTCCCACAGATTAGGGATGTTGTATGTATGTGCATTGGGCAGAGGTATGATTTTCACTTTTTTGTTGTTGTTGTTTTGGGTACTGGGGATAGAACCCAGGTGTGCTTTACCACTGAGTCACATCCCCAACGCTTTTTATTTTTCATTTTGAGACAGGATCTCCCTAAGTTGCCAAAGGTCTCACTGAGTTGCTGAGGCTGGCCTCAAACTTGTGATCCTCCTGTCTTAGCCTCCTGAATCATTAAGATCATGTGCCACCATGCCTGGCTGATTTTCCTTTTTGGTTGTCACTAAAGTTTTATTCAGAGAAGGAAATAAAATTTTAGCTTAAGAAACATTGATGCCCGTTGTGGTGGCTCATGCCTGTAATTCCAGCAGCTTGGGAGGCTGAGGCAGGTGGATTGTGAGTTCAAGGCCAGCCTCAGCAACAGAGCAAGATTCTGTTCAAAATGAAAAATTTAAAAAAGGGACTGAGATGTGGCTCAGTGATGAAGCACCCCTGGGTTCCTGGTACCAAAAAAAAAAAAAAAAAAAAAAAAAAGAAAAAAAAAAAGAAAAAAAAAAAAAAAAAAAAAAAAAAAAGAAACATACATGGTGTTCTTTTCCCTAAATACTTAGTCAATGTGATATGAAATCTTTACTTTCTTGTAAAAGAACTTTGAAGAGAAAATTAATGCCCCCCCCAGAAGAGACTACTTTGAGTTTTCTAGAATGTGATGTGCTCACAAAGAAATGGTTCTGTCCAGTAGAAATATAGTGTAAGTCATATATGTATAACTCAAAATTTTTAGTAGCCATGTTTAAAAAATAAAAACAAACACGTAAAATTAGTTTTTATATTTTAACTAACCCAATATACCGCAAATATTATCTTTGCAACATATAATTAATGAGATGTTTTATATTTGCTTTTGAACAATGTCTGTGAAAGCCGTTGTATATTTTCATTTGCAGCCCATCTCAGGTAAGTCCAGCCACATGGGATTAATAGATGCCATATAAATACAGTGTTAGAACAAAAAAGGGGTTCTGAATTTGTCTCACCTAATCCTCTTATGTTGACAGGAATCTGGCCTCCAGAAGTGTTGATGCCTTGTTTAAGACCACACAATGGATATATCAGGTCTGGGTCTGGGCCTGTCCTCCAATACTCGCCTCCCAGGAAGTTTTAGAGCTGACCCAAATAGCTATACTGGAATAAAGCACAGTGTTGAAGAACATTTTTAAACATCACCACCTTCTAAAAACCCTTGAAATTTTAAAAATAAAATTTCAGATGAAAATAGCCCAATACATGCTATTTTAATACTTAGATATGACAACCTGGTAGAACATTTATTAAACTGTGCCCCACCTGTTTTCTGCTCAGCTTTATCAGTGTCTGTGGGGTACCCAGCAGAGAGGGTCTGAGAGTGGGAAGTCAGAGGCAGCTGTGCACTGCTGGTCCTCAAGGGTAGGTGGGAGGGGGGATTATGCATCATCTGTCCTCCATACCACCCCACACCAGCTCCTGCCAGCATCCTGAGGACCCATGTTGTTCTCCATGATTAATCTCAAAGGCCTGGAAATAACAGTGACCTTTTTTTCCCTCTACTATGCACATTTTGCAATGCCTTATATTTTGGATTAAGACAGAACTGAGGGCTGGGGATATAGCTCAGTTGGTAGAGTGTTTGTTCATAAGCACAAGGCCCTGGGTTCAATCCCCAGCACCGCAAAAAAAAAAAAAAAAAAAAAGACAGAACTGAAATGCAGGGGGAAAAAAATGACCATTTCAAAAACAGAAAATGAGACCAATATGAAGAGAGCATTACTTCCAGTAATGAGGACATTTGGGAGTAAATTGAATAATGAAGGCATCTTTGCACCTGAATTGATGAGAAAGCAATTAGATATTTCAAAAAGCAGCATGAAGATCTTTGATTTGCATTTTGTTTTCAATTAGAAAAGAAGGGGTATGGTTTTCTATGGATATAATTTAAATCACTTTGTACCAAAATACTGAGGCCACTATGATAATAAATCTTAATGGCAGTCAGCTCTGTGAGTCATTTTCAATCTACATACAATTCCATCTTAGAGGCTGATGTATTGGAGCTAATGCTGAGAAAGCCAGATGCAATCCTCAGACTTTAATAAAAATATACTTTGTCTGGTTCTTTATTATTAAGGTTCCCTTCTCCCACATTGTACAGCCTATCTCTGGGTCCCCCAAGGTGCAAACAAATAAGGTAGAAGGAAATAAGATCTGCAGAGAGGAAAAGTCATGTCTAATTATATGTATCTGGTTACAGGTCATCATCAAGAACAGTGTGTGTGTGTGTATGTGTGTGTAGATAGGAGGAGGTATGCTGGATGGCCTCTGTTTGTCCTTTCAGCTCCTCCTTCTGCCCTTCTACTGTGTGCCGGAAGAGGACAACCTAGAGGTACTACATCAACAGGCTCCCTCAAGCCCTGGCATACCATTAGGTTCAGTACATGGGATCACTGGCAAAAAATTTGGAACATGAGATCAGAGCATTTATTTGCACAACTTGTTCCCTATAGGGTCTCTGTAGCTTGGCTGCAGAGACTAGCTCCTATCACACAGCCTTCTCCACACAACTCTGTCACCAGCTCTCAAAGCCATGCCCTCCTCTTACCAGTGAGGCCTAAGTGTGGTAATGGCACTCCCTGTTACCAACTATCAGGCAGGCACTGTTATTTCTCTGCACCTGCCCACACTTTGTAAATGGTCCCTTTATTATTAACTATCCTCTAAATGCCTAATTGGAGTTTATTCACTATTTCCTTCTGAGATCTTGATTGATATGTGCACACATTCCTTGTTTTAGAAAGAATTACCTTTTCCTCTATTAACATGAGACTCCTTGAATTTTTCCATTGCCCCAAATCCTATTAAGTATGTTCCTTGGAAGCAAACCCTGAGATGAGGATTTGTATGCAATAGCATTAAAGATATGCTGCCAAGAGAAATTGTAAGAGGGTGGTGGGGAGGATCAAGTCAGAGAAAGAAGGAGTGAAGAATTCAAGGGGTGTTATTTCAGGCAAAGCCCTAGCATTGACCTAATGTTGAATGGAGTTGTGGAGCATAAATTAACCTCAGAGTTTGCCCTGACTTCACTCAGGGCACCTGGGCTTTTAATCTCTTGCACCAATATGCCATTGCCTATTTGCACCTCTGGGTCACAATAAACTCTCAGGAGCTTCCAGCTCTTTGTGCAAATAGATGACACTCCAGCAATCCAAGAGCAGTCCTCTGATGATGGTTGTAGGAACTGATCATTAGAAAGCAAAGCACAGCTTGGCTGTGGTGAAACACACTGTAATCCCAGCCCAGTAAGGCTGAGGCAGGAGGATCCCAAGTTGGAAACCAGCCTGGGCAACTTAGTAAGACCTTGTCTCAAAATAAAAAATACAAAGGACTGAGGATGTGGCTCAGTGGTAGAGTGTCTCTGGGTTCAATCTCCAGAACTGCAAAAAGAAGGAGAAGGAAAGAGTAGAAGGAAAAGAAGAAGAAAGCAAAGCACATTGAAAGTAGACCAAAAGTAAAAGGCTCCCTGGGCAGTGCATGATTAATTCATACTTTACATATATCCCCTGTAATTTGAAGGTATTTGGGAAGGGAGATACATAGGTTATTAATTAGCTTAATAGTGGAGCTATTGGTGGAGAGGGAAGTGTTATCTATGGAGCTAAGGGGACACACACTTTGAAAAAGCACTGTATGTTAATCGAATCATATTCACTTTCAGTGCACTCAATATAGTTTAAAATTAGTAAAAATCAAATAGGATCTATAGTCTTCTTCAAAAGCAAAGGCATCTTTGTGGGACTCTTGGCTGCCAGATGCAAGTAGTAGTTCTCTGGTATGTGTGCATGTGTTTGGCGGTGGTGGTGGTGGGGGGAATATCAACACTTGCCATTTTCCTCTGAAGCTTCTAACACTTGGAAATTTGTCATAGAAGCTTTTCTCATCTGCAGTTCAAACACTTTTCAGCAGGAATTTAGCTGAAGTTGAAATCACCATCTGGTATCTCATATTGAACCAGGTACTTTGTGTGCCAAGAACTTCTTCTTTTGGCAATGACGCTGACTGTGATCTTTCAAAAACGTTTCTTGGGTTGGCATTCTTGACTGAACAGAGCAAGCAGCCTGTCTCGGAATTTAGGAAGGGATGTGCTGAGCACATTGTTGCCAGAGGAAGAAAAGTGCAAGGTGAAAAGTTGATCATTAGGTTTTGGAACTCCAGAAGCCACATATCTTTTATTATTGAGCTAAAACCAACTAGCATGAGAGATTCAGCAAAATAATCAGTAGCAGCAGGATGTTGCAAAAGAATATTTAGTTTAAATCAATAAATGCTGTTTAAGTACTTATCAGGTGAAAAGTGATATTTCACCTACTGTAGGGATGTAAAGGTGACTAAGATGTAGTCCTTGTCCCCAAACGGCTCACTATCCACTGGTCAGAGGTCGGGGTTAACTGTGCTTCATTATGTGGACTCAAGGAAAGCTATACTAAGGCATGTAGCTGGCACTGTCTGACTCTTCCCAAGTGCTCTGGCATCACTTTTACCATTTCTGTGCACTTCTCCAGCAGCTCTGTATCCACTGGCCTGCACCCATGACCCTGCTTCCCTTGGCTGCCCTTGGGCTACTGTATACATTGTAGGCAGCAGGAAGAGCTTGGGAACTAATCCCTATCTAGTAAACACTTAGTGTAGGAGTTTTCAAGAAAGCATGGTCCTCAGAGAAGACCTTGCCACAGAGAAGGACATCAATGAGTATTCAGAAATGTCCCTATGAAATCAGGCTAAGCTACTTCCTTGAAACTTTGAGTCAATTATTACCTTTGCTTAGTCTCTCTCTCTTGCCTGTCCTTCCCTTGTTCATCTGCTGATCTCTTCTGGGAGTGCTTGCTTAACAAGACCCTTTCCTACAAATCCATCTGTCAAAGTTTGTCTCTGGGAACCTGAGACATAAGAACAATACGAATAAAAGGCTACAAAAGCATAGAAGGAGTGATTAATTTTGTCTGGAGAGCAAGGAATTTTCCATAAAAGGAAAGGGTGTTTGAGGGAGATCTTGAAAGACAATTTGGATTTTGCCAGATAGATGAAATTGAGAAATATCATGATACATATGGGGGAAATGCATATGTAAAAAAATAATGAAATAGTAGTGAAATGAGGCTGCTGGGGTAGATTGGGACTGAGAAAGAGTCTCGAATGTCACTAAAGAGTTTGAGCTTTTAAAAAATTGGTAATAGTGAGCCATTGTAGGTTTTTGAGCAGGAGAGAAATATGATCTCTTAGGAAAATAGAAAATATAAATGATGAATTAAAGACATAGGAGACAGCCGGGCGCAGTGGCGCACGCCTGTAATCCCAGCACTTCGGAGGCTGAGGCAGGAGGATCGAGAGTTCAAAGCCAGCCTCAGCAATTTAGCAAGGCCCTAAGCAACTCGATGAGACCCTGTCTCTAAATAAAATACAAAATAGGGCTGGGGATGTGGCTTAGTTGTGGGGTACCCCTGGGTTCAATCCCTGGTACCAAAAAAAAAAAAAAAAAAGACATAGGAGACAGATGGCAAAAGCTAGTTGGGGCACCATTATAATATTCCAGGAGAGGATGATGAAGGACTGACTTCAGGACCTGGACAATCTGGAGATTGAGCAATTAGAGTTGGCAATTACCTGGATGTAAGTGGCAAAAATGAGAGAGATCAAACATGGCTAAGGTGTTGGGTTGAATCAGAGAGTGAATGATGGTGCCGTCCACACCACCATAAGTGAGAGAAACAAGAAGAACATGACAGACTGAGGAGAGAAGTCAAGGAGACTATTTTTTGATATGTTGAAATTGGAGGAGATACTTGAACAACAATCCCCAATAACTTGAAGAAATTTGATCATAATCTGAAAGTAATGTGAGAATGAAGAACAAACCAAAGAATCCAGGATATTCAGATACTCATAAAGTTCTAGTTTAAGGTTAGACCAAGTGTCTTAAAAATGAGAAACTTCAGAAAGTACCTCTCTGGGTAGGAATCAAAACAATAAAATCAACAACAGAAAACGTGGACACCCTTTGGGAAAACGAACACTCAGAATTCACCCATGACAAAGCAAAATGCTTCCATTTCACCATAATTTACTTTGTTGATCAAATCTAGGGTGGGGAGTCTATGTGGTCTAAATCTTAGACCTGATCTGTTGAATCTGTACGGCTGTTTGGAGCCGTCTTTGAAAGCAGAGTCCTATGATAATGGCACTAAAAGCAAGAAGAAAAAGTGTTTTTAGTGCCACAGCCTTTTATCTGTCTAATGTAACATGCTGATTGTGACAGGGCTATGGGCACCGGTACTTCCATCCATAGCAGTGACTGTTTTCTGGTCTTTAATTATTGCTGTTCATTCACTTATGATCTTGCATTGATTAAAAAAATCAACGTGTTCATGTTGGAATTGCCTATGTTGTGTTGAGATTTCAAACAGCATACAATTAAAGAAAAAGTTTAATTATAATGCAGATTTTTAAAAAATGTTTCAGTTAGAGGAAAAACTTTACATGAGAAACAGTGTTTCAAAAGTCATATGAATTACATGGCAGCTAAGAGGACTTGCTACTCTGTAACAAAGTTATACTTAGACTTTGTGGAGAACCCTTGATGCTTAGAAACTAACATTTCCTCCTTCCTAGATGCAGATTTCAGAATAGAAATAACAAAAGGGGAGGTAGAAAAAATAAGAAGCAATTAGTTGTGTTTATTCACTCAATCTCTTTCTTCTTCCCTCCTTTCCTTCCTCTTTCCATTCATCCCTCCCTTCCTCTTCTACTTCTAGTAATACCTGAGTGCCTACTGTGTGCCAGTGACTGCTCTAGGAACTGGAGATATCATACTGTACAAAGGAAACAGACGTGATTGCTATTCATGAACATAAGTCTATCACACTTGGTTTGATTCTACATGTAAGCAAAAAATAATATCACTTCATTTTTATATTAAAGTATATTAGATTTACTGATTTGTTGGGAAAATGTGCTAAACATAACCCAGCTATTCGAAATCTAACTCTTGTATTTAATAGTTGCACTTGATATGTCAAGTGATTTCACATTTTGACCCTCTGTCTTTTTATCTATAAGACATAGATAGTAAAAACTCATTATAGGGTTTAGTGAGTATTACAAGAGTTAATTTATTTAGAACTTATAGTGGGTTCTATTACACAGTAAGTGATCAATTTTGCAGTCCTTACCATTTGCTAGCACATGTAGGAATGAAAAGATGAAACAGTCTTTATTTTCAAGAAGCTTACAGTCTTGCAGGTGGGGACAGACAGGTGTACAGGTAACGACAATCAAGGGTGAAATGATGAAGAATGTTAGGGACCTAAGGGAGGGGTCACAAAGAAGGGAGCAATGAATTCTTTTGGTCAACTCTTTTGAGATGGATGTAATATCAGCCCAAAGAAGTTTCTTATTTCCCTGACCCTTAGGTAAATGATCCTTCCCTATTAAATGCCTGCTTTGCTTGCTTTATTTGCCCATAGTTATTCCACTGTGAGTAATTGCATAAGCACAAATGAAAGCTTTTCTTGAAGAGGCATTGTGGTCCCTCTTTATTTACACTCCGAACAAAGGATCTTGCCATCTTTGGTGAAGCCAGGTTACATTTTCCTGATTGTTTATGTTCAATGCCATGTTTCTTACAGAAACCAGAATTTGTACAAAGCAAAAACAGGCCTTTTCTCATCCCAGGAGGTGGTATTATTCCTTTTGCCAGTGACTATCTATAAAGTCTTGAATGTATTTAATTCTGGCCAAGGGGACCAAAGAGAAGTAAGCTAGGGGTTCAGGGCAAGATTTTCTTAATAATACAGACTAGTGAGAGGAAACACTGCTATTCTTTACTGGACGTTGGTGGTCTACATTTGGGGTTTGGTGCTGCTGCAGCTGTTTTGTAATCAGGAAGGGAGACATTGCTAATATCCTAATAGCAAATTAGAAATCAGATAGGTTCCTGAAGACATCTTTGAACTACTATATTTGCCAACCTGGACCTTGATTTGTCTCTAGACTTCTTGTGTGAGAAAATAATTCTTTGGCTGTTTAAGCTACTTTTAGGTTGATTTTCTATTTTTATCAACTCCTTCTTATAGTTGTCTGGAGTTTTGTTCCCGAGTGTTTGAGGAGCTTCCCCTGGGAAGATTGCACATACTCCCCCATTGAAGCCCAGGCATGGCTTCATTACTTTGACCAGTGAAGCAGGGGTAGCATGATGGCACATTGCCAGGCAAAAGCCTCCAGAGCCAACACGTGGTCTGTTGTGCTCCCTTTCCTCCTTGGGCGCCTATGAGCTGAGGTGCCAGTCTGGTTCCTCAAATGACTGCAAGGACTAGGGCTTCCAGTCTCCAGGGGGTTGTGGCATGGACAACAGATAGATTTTATAATTTTATAATCTACTGAAATTTGTTGTTGTTATCACAGATGAATCTAGACTATTTTGACTGGTAGATATCTTAAAAGCTATGGAGACTAAAAGCAGGGGAGTAGAGGCAAGAGCTTGAGATGCAGAACCTGGATTGGTTGCTAGGGAGCTGGCTGGGACAGTGCATGCCCATGACTAAACGGTTGCTGGCAAGGGCACACTCCTGACTACCCACGCTGCACACTTCCTGGTTGGGGAGATGAGCCTTGGAATAGTAAGTAATTTAATCCAAATAATGCTGTGAAAATGTCCTCACTTCAATTCATTATTCAGAGTAAATTAATCACAACTTATTAAGTGTCTCTTTAGTATCTCTGACACTCACCTCATCACTCAGCCTCACCAGGCTGCGGATTTTTTTAAAATTCGTAATGATCTTGCTATGTACATCCCTAGCAACCCACTGCATAGACACTTACCTAGGGGACTTTTAGCAATGGCTCATATGGCTGATGTTTGATGATTGGGACAGGAGGAGGAGAGTGAATGCTTAGGTTGCGTGTACTCCGTACCACATGCCATTCAAAGCACTTTGTATATAGTAACACACTTGGTCCTCACCTTACAAGGCAGGCATTATTACCTGTCTTTTACAGGTGAGAAAATGGACACAGAAAGATTAAGGATCTTATTCCAAGTCATCAACGGAAATATGGCAACACTCAGATTCCATATCAGGCAATCTGGTTCCACTTCACTAAGTGGGGAGCAAAGAGGATATTCTTGGAGTAGTTCTTGGTTCAGCAGTGGGGCCCAAAGGATAAGAGCCTGGTTAATCTCCACCTGACTTATATCCTAGCTGGTGTTATTTCACAATTTGCAAAACATGTTCACATTCTGATTTACCTGACCATAAGTTGGTGTTGCTGATAGTTCTGTTCTAGTTGAAAGGAGTGAAGCATATGAATTCCATAGAGACCCTAGTATTGAGCTAGACCCTAGTAATTATCCATTGAACGTCAATGAGACAGACCTTCAGAGAGTATAGAATCTTGGCCTCGGAAGAGCCATGCACAAATATGAAATGGATTTTTGTAGGAGTCTGTGGAAGATTACTGGGTGTAAGACCTGGGAAAGGCTAGCTGAGAGTCACTTCAGGGTTCTGTAGACAATCTGCTGGCTGGAATGTACTCAGGGCACTGGGATGTTGACTAAGAAGCCATTTGGACCAACTGTGATTTAGGAGGGTTGGGCATTTTTTTGAGACACAAAAGGTGTATGTTGATGTATATGTGAATACAGAAGGGCAAGGGGCTTGGATCTAACATTGTTTCAGAAAAGCTTTAGAAATGTAACTCATGAGAGATAACATTTGGGGAAAATGAAATAATCTACCAGCAAGTTCTGTAGGCTGTGTATATGTATAAAATTAGCACTGACTACAAATTGAACCCAGGGGTGCTCTGCCAGTGAGCTACATCTCCAACCATTTTTATTTTTTATTTTGAGACATAGTCTTCCTAAGTTGCTCAGGTCGCCCTCAAATTTACGATCTTCCTGCCTCAGGCTCCCAAGGCACCAGGATTACAGGTGTGCACCATCACCACTGCACTTGTCTAAACTGTAGTTCAGGTGTGAACACCTCTCATCACCACCACTATGGTCACTGCCAACATGTACCTAAGGGTCTTCTAGACTCCTTCAACCTCCTAGCTGTCTCTCTGCTTCTATTCTTGTTCTTCCCTGTATAGGGCAGAAACAAACTGTCTCTACATTCAACATCAGCACAGGAAACTCCTGGTCACTAGAATATGTGGTTTTTATTTTCCCCCACCAACACCAATTCTCCATCACTGGGGATTACAGGCATGTACCACGGTGCCTGGCTTCTCCTTGGGTATTAATCCGAATGTCACTTTTTCCAATTTCCTGACTGCCCAGTCCCTGCCCCACTGTTCCTCTGTCCATTCTCAGCCACCATCAATCTCATTAGCAGATTTAGTTTTACTCGTCACTACTGGAAATTGTCTCATTTGATCACTGTCCTGTTTGAGGGTTTGATGCCAGTCTGCCCTATTGGACTGAATGGCCCTCGTTTACCTTGTTCCTGACTGTATCCAGTGCCTAGAGCAGTTTCCAGTGCATAGAGACTCCGTAAGTTAAGAGAGAAGTAATTTACATTTAATTCCCTCACTAATGTATTCCAAACAATTTATTTATATGTCCCAGTGGAAAAGCAAAAAAAGAGAGAACATTCATTTTATTTACATTTAATTGAATATTGATGTGTTCTTTGGATGATGGCAATGAAATAGTGATATTTGAACACAATTTTGCGAGGTTAATCTACCCCTTGAAAAATCTGAAATTGCATATGGCTTAGAATAAATTAGTTTTACATAGAAAATTAAAAACTCAGGAGCCACTATTGATAGATTCCTATTTTTAAATATTATGAAAATATAAAATTTAAATATTATGAAAATGCAAAATATAAGCTATAATGTTTCTATAATAAAGTGCTTATAGTTGTAAGGAGAGAGAATACAATGTTAAAATCTAGCTAACCATATTTTCTTCATGGATTTCTTTGAAAATCTTAATGGTAGCAAATGTTTATTTGGAGCCCAGTAATATATTAACTTGAGTATTAATTGCATCTGCTTATTTGAATTGTTTCTGGATTCAGTCCAACTTTTTTATATTTAAAGATTATTAATGGAGAACCTTCTGGGGTAAAATCATTTTCTAGCCCACATATGACTAAATTTGGTCACATTTGTTCATTGTATAAAAGGCCCTTTCTGAGAAATAAATATTAATTCTGGCTGGTTTAGAAATAAGAACCCTTGGGGCACCTCTTCTTTCCTTTTTTAGACACCTCTGTTAGAAGCTCTAACACTTGAGTGGAAGTGTTTTTAAAGGAGCTTGTGAAGATTTGGAAAAGATTTTATTTTTAATATCCCAGATTGCATCCTCTGCATTTGGTTGGTTTTGTTACATGTGCTCCATCTGTCTTGGAGATACTGAAAACTCGGCAGGGGAAAAATGGAAAGGGCAAGATTGTTTCCCTAGTTTCATTAAATGTCTAAAAACGACTTCACACATAAGATCTAGTGTATGGATTCCTTCACCTCTAATTTCCAAAACACTACCGGGTGCCTGTCAGTCTGCCAGACCAGATGCATTGCCCCCCACCCCCACCTTTCCACTGCCCCTGCAAAGCTTCTGCCTTCCAAAGCAGGCAAAGGGGACATTGCTTAGTTAGTTTCTGCTTTAAAAAGCTGCAGGGCAGAGCAGAAAGTCTTTCACATGCCTCTGTCCTAAAAGACTTCTGTAAGCCTTATCACTTCAGGTGAATTTAATGAAACACAGATTGGTTCTTTCATTATGAATTTTCTTAAAGGAGAATATAATCAACTTACTTGCTGACTACAGTTGGTCTGGGATTTCTGATATCTTTTTTTCAGTGTTTTAGACTAAGTGCTAGATGGAAAAATTTGAAAAAAAGAAAAAAATACAATAACTTTTTTCTCTCCCTATCCTCCCACTGTTCTTGACAGTGAAAGAAGTTGAAATTTTACTCCTCAGTGGGCATTACATGTAATTTCAAGCTATTATCTTTTCTTTTTAAGCTACTAGACAAAACCTAGTAAGGTTTTCTTGTTTTGTTTTTCTGAAAATCAGTTGGTTATATTTGTAATTGGAGCACTTCATGGATTGGGTGTCTGGGAGAGCAAAGTGCTTTTTCCAGCCTACCATTGTTTAATGTTTATTTTTATATTTACTGAGTGTCTTGTAGCAGTAGAACATGACCTTCTAGAGACTAAAGATCTTTTATGATGTATGTCCCATTAAATAAAATACAAACTTTTCAGAATTGTCTCAAAGGGGACTTTAGTCTGGAGATAGAAAATAACACTTTGATGTGTATTTAATTGCAAATGATTCTTTGAATAGTATCAAACCTTCAACAAGTAAAACTTGGCTCCCAACTTTATCAACCTACTGAATTGAGATGATGCCAGTATCCTGATTTGTTAATTCTCGGAGGGTTGTTATTTTAAAATTATCATAAATAAAGCATTTTCAATTAGAATTGGCCTGTTGGAGAAGGTAATATTTTAAATCACATGGTGTTTAAAGCTAGCTTTACAGTTTGCAGGTTTAAATTGTTAAACCTGTGCGTTTGTGCCTATCTCAAATAATGTCAAGTTTTCTCCTGTCTCAAGACTCACCTTAACTCTGCTCTCTTGCTATCAATGTCTCCTATCTTGTTACAAGACCTCATCATCACCTAGAACTGCTTCACCGACCTCTGAAATGCTGAACTTTGAAATTCCACTCTGCCCTCAACCTCATACCCTTCCTCTACCTTCTGCTTTATCCTATAAAGCTTCAATCTTTCCAAGGCATCTGACCTTCGACCTTCCCATGTCAAAGCCACCAGTGCTTTTGGCCTTAAGGACACCTTAAGGACTGTCCTATTATTAGAAGCACACCCTCACCCCCCAAGTCTTGCTCAACCAACAGATCCTTAATCTTGGATCCATTCTCTTGTCTGCTTTCTTTGGACTTATATTACTGGAGAAAAATCACACAATACTGTAGTCAGATGCTAACTCAAATTTTGAATTTCAAACTTCAGCTGAACTTCAAGACCATCTGAAATTTTTGAAGTATTCTTAGTTCATTCTCTGAACAGTTTACCTGATTTGAGACACATGAGACTATGAGTCACCAACAGGGAGAATGAAGCTAATTGTTTTATCAAAATGTTTTAAAAGTCCATTTTTTGTTGACTATTACATGAGCCAAACTTTCCCCATTTCTCTGTGTGTGTTTCCTTCCTCTTACTTTCATTTTCTTTTGCAGTCTGTTATGGTTTAGATATGAGGTGTCTCCCAAAAGCTCATGTGTTAGACAATGCAAGATTTTTCAGATTCAAAAGGATTGAGTTATGGGAATATTGACCTAATCATTGGATTAGTCCACTAATATGGATTAACTGGGTGGTAACTGTAGGCAGGTAGGGTATGGCTAGAGGAGGTAGATTACTATGGGCATGACTTTACGTCCCTAGTGAGTGGAGCTCTTTTTCTGCTTCCTGATTGCCATGTCTGGAGCTGCTTTCCTCTGCTATTATGTTCTGCCTTACCTTAGGCTCAGAGCCATCAGAGAACTAAGAGTTCTGCAACTATGAGAGCCGAATAAACTTTTCCTCCTCTAAAATTGTTCTTGTCAGATCTTTTGATCACAGTGGCAAAAAAAGTTGACTAAAATACAGTCTTCCAAATAGATTACTTCCTGTGAGGAGTATTAAGGAGTTCAAGAAAACCACAGAAGACCTACTATGTGCCAACCACTGTTTCAGGTGTTAGCAATATAGAGTGAACAAAACAGCTTTAGCCTCACAGAGTCTATATACTGGTAACAAGGGATGGAAAATAAGAAAATTTGCAAAATGCACAGTTGGCATTTTAGATGGGTTCCACATCCATGGATTCAACCAACCAAGGATTCTGTACTATGCAGCTCAACTTATGGTGGTTGCATATGTAATGGACATGGACATATACGGACATTTTTCTTGTCACCATCTCCTAAACAATACAATATAACAACTCTTTACATAGCATTTACATTGCAATGGGTGTTATGATTAATTTAGAGATACTTCAAAGAACATGGGAGGATATGTGTAGGTTTTATACAAATACTATGCCATTTATATAAAATCTGCAGATTTTTATATTTGTTTCCATAGGAGTTTCTGGAACCTATTCCCTGAAGATACTGAGGGACAACTGTACTATATCAGAAGGTGTTAGGTAGGACTATAGAGTCTGGAGGGGTGGTAGAGCCCGGGGGGGGGGGGGTGACTGCTGTGGAGAAGGTCCCCCCACAGAAGGGGCATACATGAACCAGGTTGCTCGGATTCTAATCCCTGGGCTAGAAGCAGAAGGTAGAGGAAGGGTATGAGGTTGAGGGCAGAGTGGAATTTCAAAGTTCAGGATTCTAATCCCTGATTAGAATCCCTCAGATTCTAATCCTTACCTTTATTATGTGTGAAATCAGGATTATCATAGCACCAACATCATAGGGTTGGTTTTAGTCTGTTTTGTGTTGATGTAACAAAATACCTGACACTGGGTCATTTAAAAAGAAGTTTATTTTGCTGATGATTTTTGTGGCTGGAGAGTCCAAAGAGCTTAGTGCTGCTGTCTGATCAGGACACCTGGCTGCTTCACAACATGGTGGAGAAGTGGTTAGGGAACTCCATGTGCAGAAGAGGCACATGTGTGAGCAAGGATGCAGAACCCGGACAGGGGCTAGGCTCACTCTTTTATTCAACCACTCTCTCAGGAAGGAAGCTGGTTGTAGAACTACATTAATTTCTTCTGAGGATGGAGGCCCCATGCCCTAATCACCTTCCACCAGGCCTTACCTCTAAAGATTTACCATGTCTCAATACCATTACATTGGGGACCAATTTCTAGCACATGAATCTTTGGCAGACAATCTATATTCAAACCATAGCAGGGTTGTTTTAAGGATTAAATGATTCAATACACACAAAGCATTTCCCCTGGTAGGCCCTACTTAATTCTCAATTGCTTTATTTTATGCAGTAGTTTTATCAGGCCCCCCACTCACAGCCCAGCCCAGAGGTGGAGTGAGATTTGCCAGGAAGGCGAAGCCCCTCACTTGCCCAGTCCCTTCCAGAGAGAGCCTCCAACAGTGTGTTCACAGGGCGCTTTTGTCACATTTGAAAAAGCGGGACCTTTTAATCACATTGGTTAAGATGCCATCTGTTTCCATCTGTTTCCTTGTGTTGGCTAATGCTGAGGTGACAGGGCATTTGGGAATCCAGCTAAGAAGAAGTTAAGTTGGAGAAACAGTTTGGGTTTAGCAGGGAATGTTCAAGCTTTTTGTTCATCTCCCTTTCAGTTACTACTTGTTACACTGGTGTTGAAGCAGTTCCCAGGACTTCTACAGACCACCAAGCCATAGGTGTAGGGTCGAAAGAGGGGATGCAACTGTGTCCTGTGGGGCTCGGCAGCAGAGGCATGAGGGTAGAGGAGAAGGCAGGTCTCGAAACATGCAGAAACATTCTTGTAATCCTCTGATGTGTGAAATAAGTGGAGGATGTGGTTCTCAGGCCACAGTCAAAACAAAAGTCTCTCCCTCTTAGGAACATACCAGATAATGCAGCTTTGGCAACAATTGTAAGCGTATTGTTAGGTGCTGAATGTCTGTGTACCTTCCAAATTCATCAGTTGAAACCCTAACCCCCACTGTGATGGAATTTTGGGGTGATTCACCTTTGGGAGGTAATGAGGTTTAGAAAAGGTAGTGACGGTGTCCTCTCTGCCTTACTAAGAAGAAATCAGAGAACTCGTGCCATGCCCCCTTTTTTCTACCCCTCCCCTCCATAGGAAGAAGCAGCAAGAAGGCACCTGCACTTGTCTGCAAGCCAGGAAGAGAGCCCTCACCAGAACACCTTCTTGACCTTGGATCTTCCAGCTTCCAGAATTGTGAGAAATAAGTATATTGTTCAAGCCACCCAGTCTGTGGTGTTTTGTTACAGTAGTCTGAGCTAAGATATGCATCATAAGCATTTACTGTTTTTTTGAAAATGAGAACCATCTGATGTAGAGTTTTAAGGCCTATGTGAGCAGAAACCCATATCATACGACAAGCAGAAAGGTTTGCAAGGTTTGTGTTTGAAGCTGCAAGCTCAATACCTCTCAACCATCAATATTCAAAACAAACTTCTAACAATCACATCAGAAGAAGCACTGAATTAGCTTCCTCATCTCTCGATAGGAAAATATTAACAAATTATTGTTATTAAGGAATGATGAGATCATCAAAGCTGCAGGAGAAACATGATACAGAATCATGTCAATTGATAAATATAAATCTTACATTGTTTTCTGACTGTTATAAGGTTTATGGTATTTGTCTGCCTTTTAAAAAATTACCGTTGGTTTGATCCCCTTTCTTATTCTAAATAAATACTTTATTCCTAGTTTTGGTTTGGTTAATTTCGTGTCCTTTTTCTTAAACAGGCCATCCTCCTGAACAGCATACATGTCATGCCCCACAGTCCTGACTCCCCTCTGTGTGGAGGGAACAGGAACAAGGCAGAGTCCTCTGTGTTTCTTTTCTTCTCACCTAACCTAAACTACATGTTCAAGTCCACCTAAAATCTCATATCAAAAAGGAACAGATAGCCAGGTGTGGTGCACTCCTGTAATCTCAGCAGTTCAGGAGACTGAGGCAGGAGGATTCCAAGGTCAAAGCCAGCCTCAGCAACAAAGCGAGGCCCTGTCTCAAAATAAAAAAAATAAAAAGGGTTCAGAATGTAGCTCAGTGGTTAAGCACCCCTGAATTCAATCACTGCTGTTACCCCC